>JABXWE010042807.1:0-13312 GCA_014611495.1 Limonius californicus | reverse complement strand
TCCAAGATCTTGGAGAACAGCAGTTGCTATAATTGATGCAGATCTGTCGGAAATTCCTGTCCTATCACAGGCTGTTGCAAGACGTGTTAAAGGCAATCTCATTTGGGATGATGACGATTTCGATGTCGATGGTTGGGTTTTCTTTTGTATGTTACAGAGAAATGGTGGATTTTTAACTTCAAAATCTTGAAAGTCACAGTTTTCCACATCTGAAGAAGGCGATGGTGAAGTGTGAATTTCCGCATTATACTGACTCGTTTCAGATTTTCTTATTAAAAGTTTCTCTTTTCTGTCTAGTCTTTGTTGTAGCTGCTTACTTGCTTTTAATTCTATCCCTGCTATTATCATCTTCCTCTGGTTCCTTTGGTCTTGCAGAAACTCACGCTCATTTACCGGTACTTTAATTGGACACTTGCACAACGAAAAATCGAAACATTTGCAGATTGCAATATCAAACAGGTTTTTCTTGGCATTTTCGAAAAACTCAAGTTTTTGCTCTGGCTTACGGCATTTTTTTAAACCTTTGAGTTTTTTGTAATATTCTTTTATGCGATGTATGATTTGTTGACGAAATACCACTGATATAGATGCTCTGGCCCACAACTTTTCTACATCACTGGCCACTATATCACAAATATCGCCAATGCCTGGATCTTTTCCATTCGACAAGGATAACAAATCATTTCTGACCCACATGTAATATATGATAATGTCAGCGTAAGTGGACAGAGCATTACCTATGAAAAATAATGTGTAGTAGCAATGCAATACATAATTTAAATTAATTTTACCTTTAAGCATTTCAGGAGATCCAAACACGGGACAATTAAAATCTTTTCTTGTTTTGGGCATTTTATTGTAATGGACACGCACAAAACACTTTAGGAAAACTAGGAAACGTGCTTCTAAAACCGCAATTGTTTTACAACTAATTTCCCCTGGCCTCTGCCGGTCTGCCGAGCTTGTAGGGCTTAGAATATTCAAATAGGTAGAGTGGGAGAAGTAGTGGTAGGGCATGAAACCACTGAAACTGGGTGGGTGGAAATATCAATCTATAGAACATAATTGACAGGAATGATCAAACTTTAGGATTTAAAAAATAAAGCAGTGAAAAAAAATTATATTAATTATTTAAAAAAAATCGTATATTCAAGGTCACTGCGCCACCTGTACATAAACTTCAATTTAAATAAAATTTTGCGTGCTTGTTTATTTTATACCTAGGCAACTATTGATCATATAGGGTAGAGAAAATTTAAGAAAAAATATTTTCACTCCACCCTAATCGCTACGTCTCGTAAGAGAAAAGCACTCGAAGAAGAAGATACTATTAAGAGCAATACCATGTAAAAGTGTACTTGTTTAATTGAAGTATATTTTTTTAATATCCATATTTATTTGCAATTTATACAAAGTACATTCAGCAAATTTTGTGATATAGTTGACTTGTAGGAGAATGCTCAGTAGCGTACTCCTGTAACACTAGGCTTTTTAAGCCTTTTTCTGACTTCAGGATAATACTTACAAACTAGAACTTAGAACTAAACTTATTAAATTTACATTCAAAATCTAGCGGGGAGATCGTTTGTCACTTGTCTTTGTAATTTGCTATTATTAATAGGTTGGTTTATTAGGTTTACTACTTTATCATTTAGATGTGCACTAAGACGAACACTGTATTGTAAACTGTATCGGCGAATGTCTTCCTTAACAGTTGGTGTTTGAAGGTCCCTTCTAATATGGGCTTTAGGCACGAACCATGGTGCAACTACTATCATTTGTAGCGCATAATTCGCTTGATCATTAGTTTAAAGACCAGAAGTTTATTATCTAGGCTGAGTTGGGATTTACGTCCAAGTAACCAGTACGTTTTAGAGAGGAGCATTCCAAGTTGTTTACGCTTTATGAAAATGTGCTTGCGCCAGGTAAGGCTTCTATCAAGGTGCATGCCAAGGTACGTTACTTCTTTTTGAGGTACTTGTCTGTTATTTATATGGACAGGGCGACAAGTTTCTCTTCGTGTGGTGAAGGTGACATGGACGGATTTAGTCTCATTTGCTTTTATTCTCTACTTCTTTAACCAATTTTCTATTTAGATTAAGTTTGTTTGTAGTTTCTGTGAGACAGTGATGGGATCACTATCGGCGCGGCGGCTAGGACTGCAGTGTCATCTGCAAAGGTTACTGTTAATACTTCTGGTGTAGCTGGTAGGTCTGCAGTGTACAGCAGGTACAACAGTGTCCCAAGGACGCTGCTTTGTGGTACTCCTGTGTTTATTGGCGAGGGTTCTGTATATTCAGTTTCAACTTATGGAGATAAGATTTAAGGACTAGGAAGTAGTCCAGCGGGATAAACAAGTGTAATTTATATAAGAGTCGGATATACCATACTTTGTCGAACGCTTCTGTAATGTCCAAAAATGCTGCCGAGCAATATTGTTTGGCTTCAAAGGTATCATTGATCTTCTGCACAACTCTATGGGTCTCTTCAATTGTGGAATGCATCTGTCTAAATCTAAACTGGTGCTTAGGTATTGGTTCGTTGACCTCGAGGATTGGAAAAAGGATCTTTAGTATTAGCTTCTCAAGGGCTTTAGATACATACCATTGGTAGGTGGTTTATTGGTCTGTAAGATTTAAGTTCGTTGGGAGGTTTACCTGGTTTTAGGATAAGGATGATCTGTGCCACTTTCCACTGTACCGGAAAAATCCCTGTGGGTAGTACTACATTGAACAATTGAGTGAGATACTTTATTCCAATGTTAGGCAATTCTTTAAGGACTTCACCTATAATTAAGTCATAACCCGGACTTTTCTTAGAGTTTAGGGACTTCTTGGACATCTGTAGTTTTGAGGAGTTGGACTGGTGGTTCGAGCTGTGGGGAAGTTTCTAGTGCTTTACTGAGGTCGTCTTCCTCTTCGGGTTCAATTTCTGAGGGATGCGGTTGAACAACTTCTGATAGTTGTTCAGCGAAGTCTGTTACTTCTTGTCCAAGTTTCTTGTGGTGTTCTAATCGGCGGAGAGGTGAAGCATATGAAAACTTCAAATGATGTATACCGTGTTCCTAAATGATTGTCGAAATTTCATATGATGATGTCATATCAATCGTGAAAGTGCAGCTGTGAAAGCTAAGTGTCCCACGCGCGAACTTGTTTTCCCTGTTTACCGCTTCATAGCGTTAGTGTACAATATGACGACTGTCGATCAAAAAAGCATTTTACACCTTGCAACTTGGCGATGTCAATTTGGTAGTTTCGATGCATCGGTCCTTCCGACGTAAATTTATAAGAGATCATCTGTCCAACAACAACATTTTTAGATGTACCAAAAGTTCCAAACCGCACGGTGCATCTGTAAAGCTAACGTTCTAGACGTCTGCGCGTGTCATACGAGCGAGAGTCCTTAGAAATCTGCGAGCCAGTCGTGAACTAGAAATGCCGAAAATAACAAGACGGTGCTATCCGATATTTTATTGCGACGTGCGAGATTGGTTGAACGATGTTATTGTTGCTTGACAGTAAATAGAACGTGGAAGTCTGCAGAACATGCATTTGCCCAGGTGGCCTCCACGGTCCATGTGTTTCTTTTCTATGGGGCTACGCGCAGGACAACGTGTATTAGCCACTGCTATCTATCAACCTGTCTGAGTTGAAACGCGGGGTAGTTGAGCCTGTCGAATCTATCACACCAAAACAGCAGAACTGCATATGGCAAGAATTAGACTTCCGACTGCAAGTGTGCCGTGTTACGAATGGTGCTCACATTGAACACTTGTACTGTACACTGTAAAAACTCATATAGTTTTTGATTCTATGTGAAATTTGTTCTTGTTCACTGCAGTTACTAGAAATTAAAAGAACTTGGAAATCGCGAATATTATTTAGGAACACTGTGTATAGGTGTAAGCATTTGTCGTTTGGAATTTTTTTTTGTTAATGTATTATCCCCTCACATAAACTACTTGCGAGTCCACTGTTAAAATATCATTTGTTTAATTTGCTTTTCATTGAAAATACTGTATTGTCTAACGTACAGTAGTTTCAGTAGCCGATAAACGCGTAATATATCAACATTGTACAGGGTGGGCAAATTTCGATGTTTGTATAGGGTAACTCGGTAACTATAGGAGATACAAAAAAATTGAAGTCACATTCTCGATCTCTTTTTTTGAGACACATTCACTGGCGGAAACAAAAATTTGCTATCGTCTTTTGTTTTCGAGTTATAAACAAAAGTTCGATTTTTCGACTTTTAGACACATGTGAATATCGTGATTGTTTGTAAAGTTAGGAGAAAATAACTTGTACATTCTCAAGGCACTTTTTTCTGTATAATCCAGTGGCGTCGAAAAAATTTGAAAAAAAAGGTGCAATATCGAGTTATGGCCTAAAGTTGTATTTTTTCAAATGGGAATCATAGTTGGCTATGGTTTAGTTAAAACGGATTTTTTTTTCTCTTTCTAACTATGTATCATATGTCAGGTAACTTTTGATGTGTAAGTCTTTAATAGCGAACATAATATTCTACTAGATTACTTTATGCGTTTTCTTATATTTTACCAAGTAGGCGGGTGTCATCTATGATGGTAAACGGAAAAATACCCAAGGGAAAAAATCCCTGAAAAAAATCCAGGAAAAAATCCAAGGAAAAAAAATCCATAGAAAAAAAAATCCAGGAAAAAAAATCCAAACTATAAAATGAAGTGATTATAATTTTGAACAGCCAAACCTTGTATTTTCTCACTCACTCATACTACTGCCCCCCCTCCCCCGGAACCGCTTTCGCATTACTTCAGGGGGTTGTGGGCGTCCCTTACACACTAAACATTCATGCAACATGCACCTTAAACTTAACTAACCAAATGCGGTAGCCCCAGTCGGGATTCGATCGTCCCAACGGAGCGACCGCATTTGCTGTGACCTCGAGTGACCAATGCGTTCTCGCACTAGACCACTGATGTCCCTGAACAGCCAAACCTAACCTAACCTACAACTTCCTTGTCTTTCAGTATTGTTGTCTACTTTTATTTTTTCTATTTAAATAATTTTTTTGCTAATAATGTGTTTTGTTTGCCAGTTTTCTTAACCAATACACATATATTTATTTTATTAATAAAATGCTGTGCTGCGTGAACGCTCTGTCAATTTTAACAAGGGATTTTTTAAATTAAAAGATTTAGTATTAATAAATAGTTAAATTGTCAAAATTTACAGCCAAGGGCATTATAACCAAAATACAGATCTACCTAAGTAACAAAATATTTTTGCCCTAAAATTTTATTTTTAAGGTAGGTTACTACAAGGCAAACTTCATAACGCGTTTGTGCAACCGGCCGTAATGTTACAAACCATGTGAAAAATTACTATAATTATAGTTTGGATTTTATTTCCTTGGATTTTTTTCCTTTGAATTTTTTTTCATGGATTTTTTTCCTGGATTTTTTTCCGTTTACCATCATAGATGACACCCGCCTATTCGGTAAAATATAAAAAAACGCAAAAAGTAATCTAGTAAAATATTATGTTCGCTATTAAAGACTTACACATCAAAAGTTACCCGACATATGATACATAGTTAGAAAGAGAAAAAAAAATCCGTTTTAACTAAACCATAGCCAACTATGATTCCCATTTGAAAAAATACAACTTTAGGCCATAACTCGACATTGCACCTTTTTTTTCAAATTTTCTCGACGCCACTGGATTATACAGAAAAAAGTGCCCTGAGAATGTAAAAGTTATTTTCTCCTAACTTTACAAACAACCACGACATTCACATGTGTCTAAAAGTCGAAAAATCGAACTTTTGTTTATAACTCGAAAACAAAAGACGATAGCAAATTTTTGTTTCCGCCAGTGAATTTGTCTCAAAAAAAGAGATCGAGAATGTGACTTCCATTTTTTTGTATCTCCTATAGTTACCGAGTTCCCCTATACAAACATCGAAATTTGCCCACCCTGTACACGGGGCTAAATTACCAGTTGTGTAACATACCGAGTTGCAAGGCGATGCACACTAATAGCTACAATAACAACGGCCCCTTCGCTTTACCCTCAAGATTAACTTGCCCCTATACATACATTGTGACGTGTATGCTATTTTCTAAATGAAACCGCTCTAATGTTTAATTTAAACCTGTAGGATTCAAGGAAGCTGATCATCAGGTTTCAATTAAACAAGTACACTTTTACATGGTCCTACGAGACGTACCGACCTACTCTACTATGCCTGTGTTGTGCGTTTTAAAGTACCACAGACATAGAGAACCTACATTTTAAGGTGGGCTTCGAACCACGGGAAGCGTAAACAGAGATTTATTAGTAGGAATATCTCGCCGGTTTGCTATTGAGAAAGAACGACTTTTAAAATTCCGATGTTCGCGTAATGGGAATAGAACCTCAGACATGCTGCGTAGAAATCTATCACGGTTGCATCTACCTGACGGGCCTCCTAACAGGGCACATGACTGTTAAGGATCACCTGATCAGGATCAAGAAATTCGATGGTGACCCCACATGCAGACTCTGCAGTGAGTCACCAGAAACCGCAATGCACATCCTATGCAGCTGCAATGCGCTGGCTGGTAAAAGACAGCGTATATTCGGGCAACCATACATGGAACCGGAGGACTTTGATACGCACCCCGTGAGTGGCCTGTACGCCTTGGTACAGGGAAGTAAGATCACGGACTGGGTGTGAGCGAATACCAGGGGGTACACAATAAGCCTTATTGGCTGAAGTGTCTCCGGAACCAAGGGTAGACGGACCCAAGGGATAAAAAAAAAAAAAATCTAGCTGACGGCCGCCATAATGCTACTTATTTCTGTAAATATTCATAAATTAACATTTTTCTCAAAGTGAGGTTATGTAGAATTTTATATAGTCTTAATAAAGATCTAATGTATACAAATACGTTTATTTAGAGTGTGTATATGCAAAATCTGACTATTTTTGCCGTATTCTAAATATTGCTATGATAATGTTAAGTGATGATTATTCCTACATGGATTATTCGATTTCCAGATTATCCGAGCTTTGATTTTCTATGACATTTGCGGGTTGCGTCTAATACATGTACAGGCCTATCGCATTTAATTTTGTCATCAATAGAAATTGTACATACAGTACCGGTATTTTATAATTATTTTACATACAGGGTCTATCATTAATATTGCGAAAAAATTCAGGGTGAGATTTCTTGCATAAAAATAAGAATAAAAGTTCATATAAACATGTTTCCGAAAATGCCTCGTTTCCGAGATACAGGGCGTTGAATATTATGCAATTAACAATAGGACAATAATGCCATGTAAACAACAATAGCAACAACAACAATAAGTTATAACAGTTGTTGAAAGTGACTACCCCCAACATCAATACAGGCTTCTAATCTGCGACGCATTGATTGGCGAACACGTTCAAAAATTCCGGGTGTGTGACGAATTGTTTGACAAGCTGCTATTATACGATTTCTTAATTACTCGAGCGTTTCAATCGGGTTCGTATAAACCAAATGTTTAAGGTGACCCCAGAGGAAAAAATCCAATGGATTTAAGTCCGGAGATCGCGCAGGCCAGGGTTATATGCCTCCTCGACCTATCCAACGGTTTGGGTACACAGTGTTCAAATATTCTCGAGCAACTAAACTGAAATGAGTCGGAGCTCCATCGTGCATGAAATACATTTGTAATCTTAATGGCAGTAGGACGTCTTCCAATAGCATCGGCAGCTCCTCTTCAAGAAAATGGCGATAAATTGCTCCAGTTAACCTCGCTGGTAAAAAGAATGGACCTATCAAGTGGTCTCCGACAATTCCGATCCATACATTCACTGAAAACTGATGTTGATGGCGGCCTGCTCTTATTGCATGTGGGTTCTCATCAGCCCATTGGTGATTGTTGCGGAAATTCATTATGGCTCCTCTGGAAAAATTTGCCTCATCAGTGAACAGTATTTCTGCAACGAACTGTGGATTTTCAGCAATTTTTTTGTTGCATCCATCGACAAAAAGTTACTCTTGGAAGAAAATCAGTTGGTAAAAGTGCCTGCACTCGTTGAATGTGATAGGGGTATAAAAGTTGATTCTTCAGTATCCGGAAAACTGTCATATGACTGACATTTACATTTGCAGCAATCTTCCTGGTACTTGTAGTAGGATTTTCGTCAATTTCGTGGAGCACCTCTTCTTCCACTTGTACAGTTGCTGCTGTGCGAGGTCGCCCATTTTCAGCGGTAAGTTTTCGAAAACTTCCAGTTTCTCTAAGACGTTGATGCAGACGAGAAAATATCGAATGATGTGGTATTGATGATGATGATGATTTGAAAGAGCAAGATCTAGGACGCGGTTTTCCAAGCATCTCTATGCACTTAGGCCACATTTGGCCCATTGTACACCCTAACTAAGAATTTTGCCTATCTGAGGTAATTCCAACTCCAGTAGTGATTTTTAACGTGTCACACATCGCAGTGGCACGGGACCTACGGCTTTACTTCTTATCCGACAGAAGGCGCATTTTCAGATTTTTCTCCGCTAGAAAAATCTCGCCGACCTCAGCCAGGTTCGATCCCGCGTCCCTCGGATCTAAAGGCAAATACGCTAACCACTAGACCACCGAGGCCGGCATGATGTGGTATTACACGATTAGGGTATTTTTCTTCATAAAGACGCCTGGCTGCTAATGAATTACCGTTGGCAAGACCGTAACAAAAATGCATATCGCACATTTCACTATTTGCGTAATTCATTTTGAAAAACAAACCTAACAACTGTCAAATCGCTGTAAAGTAACGACTTTCATATGAAAAGTCAATGGCACTCTCGATAGAGCGATCCGGCAAGTGATGATGCAGAGGAAACAAAAAAGTTTTATTTTCAATTGCATAATATTCAACACCCTGTATCTCGGAAACGAGGCGTTTTAGGAAATATGTTTATATGAACTTTTATTCTTATTTTTATGCAAGGAATCTCACCCTGAATTTTTTCGCAATATTAATGATACACCCTGTATAACGCTTTATTTTTAACAATTCAATCTGTCAAACATATTTTTATATACTTTATAGTACATACGAAGATAATTTTCTCAGTAAACAGCAAAAATCGTATAATCCGTGATTTTCAGTTATCCTTGTATATTTATCCGATGATTAACACGGATAATCGAGAGTTTGCTGTACTACATAAATACCATCGAAAGTTCTATAACTAAGGTATACATTGAGCTAAAGTGCCCAACCGTAAAGAGATGCTTAGAAAACCGCGTCATAGATCTCGCCCAATCAATACAACAACAACAAAATCACGTGCAATTGATTCACGGTCCCAAGTATAGCGTGGAGAAATTCTGCATAAAATCAGCGATAATATTCCAGTTAGAAACAATTTTCTAGAACCTGCGATTATACGTCGAAGAATGTGTTCTAAAAGCCATTCATTAAAAACGTGATGAATGATGAAAACCTTGAAAGATTGCATCAATTCCGAGAGAAATGTGATATTTCTAATCATTAATACATCTCGTCGTTGGATATACGTTTAGAACACTGACGACTATTCACACTGTTTTTGTTGTTAACGCTTTCAAATTGCCATTTGCAGACAGGAGAAATGAAAAACATCGAAAATCTAAAGAGATGTTTTACTAAGAAAATGATAGATTTTAGATACCGACTTATGTCTAGGGATTGCTGTTGTATTGGAGATTATTCTTGCCAAGATACATTTAATGATAAATTCTAAATCATCTGAAATTTAATACTGAAAGAACATCTTATACAGCAGATAGGATTGAGCAAAGACCATTGAAGAAACTGATTTGATAATCACTTACCATGATGTCATCTCTTCGGGTTTAGAACGCGTCGCCGACGTATGTTTGATTGTTGCTGCCGTTTCGCTAACCGTTGCAGGCAGTATGATAATGTTACCTACAACGGTTAGTGAAACGTCTGAAGAGATGACTTTATTAGACACAAACCGCGGAAGTCTGAAACTTTACCACTCATCATTTAGATAATATCTATTCTAATATTTTTACATTAATATTACTCTTCAGCTGTTGTAAATGCTTATGCAACAATTTTATTTCAAATAAACGTTTATTTACATAGTCCATAACTGTATAACCTCACTACTTCGACCACAGGGACCACAGAACACCTGAGACGGCAGTGTGACCTTGAATATATCTGACTAAAAGTATAGACAAACACTGGAAAAGTAAGGTGTTAATTTTAAATTTCTATTAAATAATTAAATAACCTAATAAAATTAGGTATGTGAACTGTCAATAATTTTATAATTACAGAGTAATCTAAGATAAGACTTAAAAATTCCAAGGATGTCTTTGACTTGGGGTTTTATTGCTCTCACGATATTTAATAATTGTAGTAAAAATTATAAACTGCATAACTTATGTAACGACACACGTTTTTTTTTCTATAGCTAATCATAATCGCAAACTCTATATTCTGGCTGATAGTAACCCAAGCAGTTGAAGTACTTAAAATAAATTTTCAAAAACTCTATAGTCTATATTTTCCTAACAATTTTAGAATTTTGATTGGAAGCTACGCAACCGGGGATATGTCGCTATAGAAACAGTAGTTTACTGCAAAACAATGCGCGAGGTTGCATTTTGGTCGATAACCTGAATCGATAAGCTGAGCAAATGTCAACAATTATTTAATACGGTGCATTAATTACTGAGATAAAGAAATTTAAATTTTATTGGTAGCTAATAAGTGGCACCACCTTAGATTCATAATATGTCTCATAAACAACTACAAGTTTTTTTATAAACATTTCAATATAATATTCTTAATACAAGGGGGGCCAACTAAGTTGTCTTCTCTTAAAATTGGTGAACGCAACCGAAAAAACACGTATAGCAGCAACTGAGGTTATTGAATTTTGTTTATACTACAGGAGTGGATCATAATTACGTTTTGTCAAGTTGACTCTTACTGTAGTAATTAACAGTTTTATTATTATTAATTATATTAGTATTTAAGAGGGAAAGCATCTATTGGTGCAACCGTACTGTAATGAAAACTAAACAAGCGAAAAATAACAGAAACCAAATAAAAAAGATTTATTTAATTCAGTAATTGTTCAAAATTGCGTCCTTCCGCTTTCATATATTTTCAAATTTGTTTTTCAGAATGATCTTTGGACACATACGCGGCGTGTTCGATTAAAACCCATCTTTGCGTTATAAAAAATTTATTGAACAAGTTAATTACAAATAGGTAATTACCGTCATAGTTAAGGCACCTATCCCATTGTTTTACTAACCGACGTATACCCTGCTCATAGCATTCTTGTGGCTGCTGATTGAAGAAGTCTTCCACAGCTATCTGTACTACTGCGTCAGACTCAAAATGCCGACTTTTTAACGCCTTCTTTGGCGGTCCAAAATATGGAAATCGCAAGGCTATAGATTCGGGCTATAGGGTGGATGCTCTAAAACCCTCCGTTTCTTTCGTTGAAGATTTTCTTTTACAATTTTAGCAACATGAGTCCTATTGTCATTGTAGATTTTGGGAGGGTGAGTTACCTCAGGTGCACTTATGCCACAAAGATGGACCCATTGTGCTGCCTCCCCAGCAGTTCCCCAATTTGGGCATCACTCAAGCCATCCGATCCTTTGGATGTGCTTGAGGACATCCACATCTGCGGTGTTGCTGATTTCGGCTATATCAGGCCAAACGTCTCCCAACATAGATCCTGTGGTTGTTGCGAGAACTGGACAGTGACACAGGACGTATTCTGCCGTCTCGTTATCCCCGTTGCATCCTCGGCAGGTTGGGCTGTCCGCCAGTCCCATCCTGTGCATGTGTTGATTTAGGGTGCAGTGTCCAGATAACATACATACAACTAGTCGCAGGTTCTTTCGGGACAGTTGTACAGAAAATCTGGCTGTCTTTGGCGAGGGTGCACTAATAGCAGCCCTTGCATGACGACAACTTTCGTTGTTTATCCATCTTCGTGTGAAGTTTTTAGGTTTCTTGGTATAGCATAAAGTTTAATGTCCTCAGGGATATAGGGATAACGGGTTCTGGCCCCCAAATAGATTGTTCGGAGGCCAGTCTCGCAATCTCATCAGCCACCTCATTGTCGTCGTTTCCGTCATGTCCTCTCACCCTTATAAGAGAAATGGTATTATCTTCTGAGCTTTGTCGAGAACTTTAAGGTACTGCAGTGCCGTTCTTGAGGTAATTTTGCAACTACCCAGGGCTACTAAAGCGGCTCTGCTATCACTGTAGATACCAATACGTTGGTTCTTGATCTGTCGTTCAAGAATTGTCTTTGCACCATGCATTATTCCCATTACCTCCGCTTGAGAAACAACATGAGGCCTAGCACTGTCCTGCAGCTAAATGACCCTACGTGTAAGTTTTCCTGAACGTTTCCGTCTTATTGCTTAATGAATAATGAAGCTTGTTCAAAGATTCATTGTACAAATTTGCTTTGACATTTACTCCAGGTTCCTTAAACTCTATCAACAAGGGTCCTTCATGGTCGAAAAAAAAAATGTTAATATTACCTTGCCTGCAGAAGGTTGTGCTTTAAACTTCTTCGGTGGTGGTGAACTTGTATGCTTCCACTGCACCGACGATAACTTACCGGATGGCTCGTAGTAATGGTACCAAGTTCGTTACCAGCAGTTATTGTCAGAAGAAAGTCATCACCGTTTTGCCTATAGTCTGTGAGGTGTTGCATTTTTGTTCATTAGACAAGAGACGAGAAATCCATTGCGAAGAAACTTCGCCGTATCCCAGATTACAAACAATACTATGGACAGAACCTACACTCGCACCAACAATTTCTGAAATTTCTCTAATTGAAATTTACGATTTTCTGTAATAAGGCCTTTCACACATGCCATACTGTTTTCTGTTAATGCAGTAGACCGTGCACCTGATCGCGGCTCACCCATAGTCCTCTCTTTCCCATTCTTAAATTTTCGGCACCATTCCTTCACAGTTGGGTACGCAATACATGCATTTCCATACACTGCTTGCATTCGTGTATGAATCTGCAATGGCTCTCAGCGCATAAAAATTTTATGCCCGCACGCTGATCAAACTTCAAATCAAATCGAAGTTTTAAAAGTCAGAATCAAATTCAAATGAAAGAAATGTATTAATGTGTTGCTTACTAACACTACTAACATTAACAAACGTACTTTGTATTATTGCATTTGTTTTCAAGGCTAAGTTGGTCAAAGATAGGTTTCAGAAGAACAAGCCTCGTGTAAGCGTCACGCCTCGATTATTCTATTTAGTATGTCGTGTTCATTTACTG
>JABXWE010042806.1:0-14699 GCA_014611495.1 Limonius californicus | reverse complement strand
ATAACAACAACAGACTGAATAGAAATTACTGACCTACCTAATAGTATTGGTTTGTGGCAGGTGATAAGACATTTTTTTGCACTTCTATCGTACTCTCCTTTGCATAACATGTCTTTGAACTCAAATTTTTGTTATTATCCTGCGGTACTACTTTGGGTCAAATTTTCAATTATTATTTTCTCATATCTTAAGGGTCCCATTGCCAAAGAAATGGTTTTTCTAGTTTGTATATATTGTAATCCACCATCGGATTTAATATTTGTACCTATTTCTGATACACCCTGTATATTTATATTTGATTTGCCAGGTATGTAGGCAGCTAATTACTGCATTAAATAATTTAAATAAATATAAATAAAAGAATCCTGAACTGGGATATTATTAATACACAAGATATGGTACAGTTTTGTATGTAATATTGTATTTCAATGCAGGTAACCAATTGCTTATGTAATATTAAGATTATTTTTGTAGCTTAGGTAATAAGAATTAGTACTGTGTTCATCATGGAAATATTACGTGCTTCTATACTATCTAATAAATGTAATCAATTGCAACAGTTATTGACAACAGTTGGTGAATTGTATACAGGGAATTTTTCTTTTTAGTATACATTGCCTATGTATACTTTTAAAAGAAACGCGTCAATTTCCCCTATTGTGCATGCAACCAACTATACCGACAACTAAAAATCAGAAGCAAACGTCACTATAGTTGTGAATTATTTGAGTATGAAGGTTATGTTGATGCAGTGTTTATATTAAATAAGTATTTCATCCTGTATATAGGACACAGATGATGACTTTTTTGTTAAATGCAAAAATTGACAGGTGATGTTTCCGTAACGTCCGTGCACATTATATTTCTTTTGTGCAAAACACATACATCAGCGGCAAAGTGGTGTAATGGTCAGCATAGCTGCCTTCCAAGCAGTTGATCCGAGTTCAATTCCCGGCGATCGCAAACTTTTTTAATTATTATTATTCATCGTAGCATAAAATATTTCATTTCATTTCTTCGGTTAAAACGTGATGATTACTTTCAGTTTTTATTTTATGGGAATTTATTACGCATCCCTCTGATTTAAATTTTCTAACAATTCTTTGACACTAAATAAAGATTAATTTTATTTTTTAGCATTGAATTAATTTGATTGCTGTGGTCACAGAATGCTTGAGTTGTCTGTATAGTTGGTTGCCTACACAATAGGCGAAATTGACGCGTTTCTTTTAAAAGTATACATTGGCTATGTATACTAAAAAATTCCCTGTATAATAAATCACTCAAATTCAGTTGTTATATTATGCCGTAAGTGTTGCCTACTTGCAACTGGGAACGTAATCGCAAAAAAGAAAGTATTGCCTTACATTTACAAGTTGAACCTAGTTAAGAAACTGTGGAAACATTCTTACTTGTGGGGATTTTACTAGAAATTACATATTACTGAGCCGCTATTACTAATTTAAACAAAATAGAACATTTTTTTTATTGAGAAACTGCTGCTTTTAGTTATTTACTCATACACTCATATAATCGATTTATATTTTGAGAATTCCTAGGAGGATTAGGTTAGGCTGTAGCATAGGCAAATAAACACTGCGTTTATTTGCCTATGGTTGTAGTGATTATCATCCGGTGGGCCGTGCTCCACGAGGTTCCTTCGAGTATAGCACGGCATTTCATAAAATAATATATAACACAACTTGTTATACAATTTTAAACAATTGCTATAGTGGAAAACTAAATAGAAACCATATGGTTGTCTTAACATGGAAATATTCTTCTGTACCAGGGTATTTTTGTTTCCTTATTTAACCTTCCGAGGGCACCGGGTCATACAGACCCCAGAACTTTCGCAAATCGCGGTACTTTTAAATATTAAGCAATATTGCGGCGGCCTCTGGTGTAAATTCAAGTTATGATGTCTACCAACAGCAGCTTGCGCCAGCTTTAGTGATTGAAATATTTAGGAAAATCTATTTGGTAAATCCAAGGGTTTGAACCTTTTGAGTCGTCGCACTACACGAACATTTAGTAGGTCACTGGCTAAATTATTTGGATATACACTGAGCCGCGCACGATAATTACCACTCAACTTCATGACCATTTCGCTAACCGAACTTATTCCAAGATCGCGACTTATAATATCATTTGGAACATACCAAGGGGCATTGACTATTTGACGTAGCACTTTAGATTGAAATCTTCGGATTATATTTATGGAAGAATTTGCTGCTGTAGCCCATAACTGCAAGCCGTAAGTCCAGATTGGTTGTAAGATTGCTTTGTAAAGAAGTAATTTGTTGGCTGTTGATAGCTGTGAACTTCTGCCTAGCAACCAATACATTTTCCTATTTAAGTCCTAATTGCTTACGTTTGGATCAGGCACATATGGGACAAATTTATCTCCAACTGCCGTAAATTATACACACCACATTCTTATTGTACAATAGATGAGCAACTGATGGGATTTAGAGGCAGATGTCCATTTCGCATCTATCTAGCGTCCAAACCAGATAAGTACGGTCATCAAAGTAGTCATGATGAACGACGGTAGAACATGGTATATAGTCGACCTTATCTAGGAAGAGTACTGACAGAAGATAACGAGTCAGTTCCCTCATATTACGTACGGGAACTTTCTGAATCAATTCATGGGACGGGTAGAAATATAACCGTCGACAATTGGTTTTCCTCCGTAGATCTTTTTAATAAAATGCTTACTGCATATAATGGTTGGAACACCAAGGAAAAACAAAACGGGAAGTGCCTTCTTCCTTTCTTGACGGAAAAGTAGAAGCAACATCGAAATTTGCCTTCGAAAATAACATAACTCTAGTTTCGTTCTTATCAAAAAAGAAAAGAAGTGTTCTTTTATTATCCACAATGCACTATTCGGATGAAATAGATCATGAAACCGGGAAGCCACAAATCATTATGGATTCCAATATAGTGCTAAAGGTGGTACTGATACTTTTGATAATCTTTGTCATGCTTATACAACTTCAACGACAACCCGACGGTGGCCAATGAGATTTTTCTGTGGTATGCTGGATCATAGCGGCATAAATGCTGCAGTTTTACTTAATTTGGCAAATAATAGTGCCAAATGAATAGAAGATATAGCTTTTCAATTAATTGAACCTTTGTTGAAAGTTAGATTAGAAATTCCAACTTCAAGTAGGGTAAGGTGAAGGGGGACAAATGTGTTAATGCTTTTTAAATTTAACGTTAATTTATATCTCCAGCTGCCATCTACCTTACACTAGATTAAGCTTGTATAGGACTAAGCACAACACTAGAACGAAATTAACGGCCAGTGTAGCTCGAAGCGGCGTGACAATTATTAGTCATAACTATATCCTAACTGACACATTGACACTTATTTGCATTTTTGAAGAGAAATTAATATTTACTGAGGTAAGTCTGCTTTAGCAGTTTAGCAGTAAATTATCGTAACTTAAATAAATCAGGTTGTGTATTCCTTTGCATGTATCACATTTGCCCTGTAAAAAACTACACTTGGTACAAATGTAAAACATGGATTCGGGGCAAAGGTGACACACGTTATACATCTACCCCATTGTTTTAGATACATAATGGTGCGAACATACATTAAAAAAACAACTGCAGCTGACATTAAATATACAAAGGAAGATTTAACTTTGGCAATAAATGAAGTTAATGCAAGACGAAGAACGGTATATGGGGCATTCAAACAATTTAAAATACCTTATGTAACACTTTACAGTCGTATTAAAGGTATTTGGGGAAAGAAAAACACAGTAAAGGACGCCCAACAAATATTCCAATCGCAGAAGAAATGAAGTTACCCAATGGCCTGAAAACCCTCGAAAAGTGGGGATTTGGGTTGTCAAGGAAAGAAGTATTTGAAGAGGTTGGGAAGTTTGTGAAAGATAACAAAATTAAGGCGAATTTTAAAAATGGCGTCCTTGGTGAGGATTGGTTTTTGAATTTCAAAAAACGTCATACATTGAGCCTCAAAATTCCATAAAATATGGAAAAAGGCTTTAGGCTCGTTCACAATTTATGAATATTTTAAGCTGTTGGAAAAAACTATTACGGAGCTTCAGCTTCGTGACAAGCCTCATATAATATGGAATCTGGACGATGGCAGCTTAAGTATAGACCCCAGAAAGTCTAAAGTCGTCGGTCCAGTAAACGAAGCCTGCTCTAGAACGACAAGTTCCCCAGGTAAGGAAAATACAACAATTCTTTTGATGTGCAATGCAGCCGGCGGGAAAGCCCCACCGTTAATAATATTCAAGGGAAAACACTTGTGGGGCCAGTGGCTTGCTCTTCCCCAATCCGATTACCCAGGTACTGTTTATGCTGCCAGCAAGAAAGGCTGTATGGAAAGTGAGATTTTTATTAATCATTTCCTGAAGACTTTGATTCCAGCACTTGCTTCATATCGCCCTGTTTTAATAGTTTTCGATGGCCATTCAACTCATATAAGTTTGGAAATATTTGAAGCAGCAATTCAGATCAATATAGCAATATTAAAATTACCTCCACACAGTAGCCATCTACTGCAACCATTGGACCTTTCTGTTTTTCAAAGTAAAATGGGATGGAAAGTTAATCTCGTGGCAAAGACAGCATATAGGTCAGAAACTGCCTAAGAAAATATTTTCACAGTTCCTCTGTGACACCTAGAAAGATATTTCAGCTGAAGTTATAAAGAATGGATTCAGGAAAGCCGGAATTTCACCACTGAATAAAAATGTTATATAAGATGACGTTTTTCCACCAAAAGCTCTCCAAAGATGGAATGATCATAAGAGTAATGGGCACGTCGAAGAAGCCAGAGCGGTAACAAACTCTGTAGATGTTGATGTAAGTTCGATAGCCGATGGCACTGCAACGGCTACTACATCCAAAGAAATATCAATAGAAGAACATAGTTGTGGTACAAAGTCATTCCAGAATTTATTATTGTCCGCAGTTCGCCAAGTACGTCGACCAGCCCAAGAGAACAAATCAAGAGTATGTCCTGGTGCAGAATTATTAACTTCAGAAGAGGTGGTCAATCGACTTCAAGAAAAAAATGCAACACCAAAACAAGGGAAAGAACCAAAACAAACAGAGAAATCAAAACCAGCTAAAAAAATTACAAAAAAACGAATCACTTCTTCAAGTAGTGAAGATATCGAACCCGAGTCTCGGCCTTATATGAATTCCGACAGCTCTGAAGAATTCTGGCAAGACTTAAAAAGTAATAATATGGATGAAAAGGAAAATGTCCAAACGGTAACCCCTAACTTTTGGGTGCTAGTTAGATATTGCACCAAGAAAGTAATCAAGCATTTTGTCGGAATAGTGACCGAGGCATGTGATGATTGTTGGACAGTTAAGATTACAAAAGTTTCAACGAACATATTTTCATGGCCAAAAGTGGAAAATATGGACATTATAGAGCAAGGAGCTATTGTAATGGGTTTTGCCAGAGCCAACAATTAATAGACGTTCTTTTACATTTCCGGTGTCATTTGAAGGCTACAATTTAGAATATTAATGTAACAAAACACATATTCTTCACTTGAATATTGGATATAATTTTGTGTTTTCACTTACATTCCTTACAACATTTCGTTTGACTAGAGAGAAAGTTAATTTTGTAGTTTTTTTCGTTTACTGAATAAAGTTTACAACTTTTTTGTTAATTAAGATATTTTAATTTTGTAAAAACCAAAATAATAAACAAACTGCATTTGTTATACATTTACCCTATTCGATTTCAAGTAACTCATTTATATCAAGATATCCAAAAAAAGGTGATCCTCAGGGGGCCGTGGAATAAAAATTCACGTCTTTACTAGACTAAAGGAATGTTTATGATGTCAGATAAATTAGTTATCTTTTTTTGATACGAATCAGACAGATTGTTAAAATTATTTTTAATACATTTCAAAGAGCATGCATTATTGAATCTTACTTTCGGAACGGCTTTCAAGTTGACGGAGAATGGATCTATTCGATTCCTCCTTGTTTTGTGGAATTCCGAGAGAGGTATCCCAATGAAATTATTACATACCGAAAATTTTATGCTTTGGTTAAGAATTTAGTCAGCAATTTTCGAGAAACTGGAAGTGTTGGAAGGAAAGAAGGGTCTGGTAGGCCAACGAAGATAGTACCTGCCTTAATTAAAACTGTAAGACAACGAATTGACGAGACTCCAAAAACACCAATTAGACATTTACCTATGCCAGCAAGTTGATGATTTAAGTTACAGTACTTGCCACAGAATATTGAGACAAGCTTTGCATCAGCATCCTTACCGATTTATTTCCGTTCAGGAGCTTTTAGAACAGGATTATCCAAAAAGAGTTCAGTTTTGTCGTTGGTTTTTGGATAATCTCAATGATGAGCAGTTGAATTTAACCTTTTTACCAACGAAGCCAGGTTTTACTTTAATGGGTATGTTAATTCATAGAATATGCGGATTTGGAGTAGCAAGAATCCACACGTTACAATTAAAGCTCCCCTTCATCCACAGAAAATAGGAGTCTGGGTTGGAATGAGTCGTCGTAGGTTAGTTGGGCCAATATTTTTCGAATGCACGTTACTGCAGCAAGGTACAGGAACAAATTATTGCAACCTTTCTTAAATGAATTTCACGATGATGAGCTACGGGATGGTTTTCTGCAACCGGATGGCGCAACAGCTCATGCAGCTGCAGATACAATTTAAATTTTTTAATCGAATATTTTGATGACCGAATCATTAGTAGGAATACTGCAACACCCTGGCCCCCTCGCTCTTGTGATATTACTGTTTTGGACTTTTTTCTATGGTCCTATTTGAAAAACACCATTTTTAAAACTCCACTTAATGATTTAAACGAACTGAAACTTAGAATTGAAGAAATCTGTCAAGAAATTAACAACTCACTTCAATTATTACAATATGTATCTGAAGGTATAAGAAGACGAGTTCAGAAATGTTTGGAGGAAGAAGGCAGACATTTTCAGCATTTGTTGTGATCATTACATTAGTTCAGGTTTATTCATTTCTTTTACTGTTGCTCAATACAAGATTTCTGCTCCTAAAAATGACGTTTCATTATTATTTAATTCCAGCTAACACAACCTAACCTGAAATTGACATTATAAACATTGCTTTAGTCTAGAAAAGACGCGACTTTTCATTCCACAGCCCGCTGGGGATCAGCTTTTTTTGGATCTCTTGATAGACAGGTCAGGCCACTCTCACATTTGCCCCAAATTCCGGGGTAAAAGTGATATACTGGACTACATTTTAAATAATATATCTAACATTTATCGGAAGGGAGCGAAAAAGGTGTCACTTCTAGAATCAATTGAAAACTATATTTACAACTTGGAATATATTTTTTTAATTGTTGTTTCGTTAAAAGTATTAGTTTTAGCCCTTTGTTTGTGAACTATTGAAAAACTGTAACACATTTTCCCCACTTCACCTTACTGAAAACGTATATAAGGGATATTTTAGGGGTAGCTGAAAGCACAGAACAACCTAGACTTTTAGCGAAAAAAATAAGATGTGTTTTTTGTCCTCGAGAAAAAGACAGGAAGACCAAAATTACGCGCAATTAGTGCAACCGTGCCGTGTGCAATGAACATGGTGCAATAGTGTGTTGTGACAGCGTCGAATAAAAACGTACTACTTTGAGGGGCCGGCTAACATTTATTTTCTGGAATAGTTATATTTTGTTGTCATTAATGCATGACATGGTGATCTAGCTTCTTGTATTTCTAATAATTAACTTCGTATTCTTACTATTTAAAATTCATGTTTACCCAATCAGAAGCTATGTTTAATTTTAAATTCTATAACTGTATTTTCAAATAAAAATCTAATTAGGTTATATAAGTAACTACACTATGGTGTATCTCAACATACACCAAATTTCCATTTTTAGTATTTGCAAGTCCTTAAAAAACAATTTTTTTAATGGGGCCATCCAGACCCCACGGTGCCTTCTATGTGCATCAAAAAGAACGATGGCCTAGGAAGGTCAATAAATAAATTAATCGATAAATCTTTCCCAAGCAGCGCGAGTAAAACGTTTGCAAATAATCGTCTTTCAGTTTCATTTCGTGTGTAAGATAAATAAAATGTTTGTTAAGCTATTTAAGTAAATAAACAGAAAATTACAAAACCAGATACTTTTAACAGTGTTGTTCTACGCACTGTATAAGTAAAATTCTTATTAATAAATGGTTCTTTTTCAGAATTAGGCTATAAGTTTGTGATTGGCTTAAAATGACATAATCCAGGTACAAGCTTGTTGATACGTGAAGTAATATGACACAGTTTATTTTTAATAGAATTTTGTAATACTGGAAATGTTTTTCGATAATATGTTATCTGCTTTAGGTATGTGTATATCTTAATGTGCAATTGGAGAATGGCCAAAAAAGTAACATACAGTAAACACAGAAGTACTTCTATTAAATCAAAAACTATTTTCTAATTGTACATTTAAACGCACCTGTGCTAAATTCAGAAATAAGCAGAAGAAAACAACTACACTTCCTTTGGTGTTAAACATTTTGCAGATACTAAACATGGTTTCATTACGATATCAATAATTATGTAGGCCAAAGGTGGCAAGACTTAAGGGTCAGGGTTAACAATATTCTGATTACAATTCTGATACATAAAGATTTTTAGAACACATTGGATTAAACCAATAATATTTCATAATTATTACACTTTGCACTTCCGATTTTGATTACGACTGCTATCATCATTATAATCTAGCAAAACAATCCTTTTAATAAAAAAAAGATAAGGGTATTCAAAATGAAATCATATTTTTCAAGTCAAATATATTAGTTACTTCAATACTGCTTGTGCGAGAGAAACTTCCAAGGTAAACTAAACAATGCAGTCTCAAGTTACCATCAAAATACTGACGGGGTACCAAAAGGTAACGTATTGGGCCCTCTATTCTACCTGATATACACCGTTGATGTTCCAATTACAGACAACAATGAGATGTCTAACTTCGCTGAAGACAGGGCAATGTTATCTGTTACCCTGTGTCGGAATTAATGGGGTTAGCGTAAGAAAATACACAAAACTACATTGAAGTCCTACAAAATTATTCTGACGAGGAGAGAATTTACACCCATTATGGTTAAATTTGTCGAAGTCACCTTTACCAATAAACATAGTATATGTCTACAAATAACAATCAACAGTACCTACCACAATACCAATGAAGACACAAGCTAAATATGTAGGAACGGATCTTGATCAGAAGCCCACACCCCACATCAAAGCCAAAATCAAATATCTTGACCAGGAAGCTAACAAACGTATTGGTTAACCGGAAGACGATCCCGGCTTTCACTACAGAATAAAGTTATCTTCTATAAGGTATACCTATTAAATCCAAATTCTTCAGGGATTCCAAACTAAATCTGTTTACTTACTGGCCAACGAACTGTGGATCGTCAGCAATCAAAATCTCCACGAAAACTTGGGGATCTCTTACGTAGCTAACGAAATCCTAGCAACGGCTTACCACTTCAACCTTGTAGGTTTTTTTTAAGTACATATTTATTTGCAATCTGCTACATTAGCAATATACATATCAGATAACTATACTAGAAAATACATTGCAGTGGAAATTACAGGGTAGGTAACGCCCTTTGATGTTCCTCAAGATGAACTTACTTATACTACAGATTTATAACTAATAGTAGGGATGTTAGAACTGTCTAAAAACGATTAGGAAGATCTGACGGTTTGAATCGCTTAAGTCTGCGCACTTGTTCACTTTCATCAGTCAGTTCTGACACTAGTGGGTTAGGATGCGTTTCTAATCGTAGGAGGTATTTACACTAAACTTAGTAATTTCTTCTTTCACTGTCTTCGTTTTCAGGCTTTTCCGTATTTCTGTGTTGGGTACGTAGTAGGAGGCATTGGTGATCATGCGTAGAGTCTTCGATTGGAAGCGTTTCAGAATTTCAATATTGGAGTGTGAGGCAGTACCCCACAACTGATTGCCGTAGCTCCGGATTGGTTTCAATACGCTTTTGTAAACTAATAATTTGTTGATCAGAGAGAGTTTTGAGTTGCAGCCTAATAGTCAGTAGTAGCTCTTGAGTTTAAGATTCAGGTGTTTTCTCTTGGTCCAAATGTGCGTTCTCCAAGTCAAACCTTTGTCAAGATACATACCAAGGTATTTCACACAGTCTGTGCAGGGTAGAACTCGGCCATGCATGATCACATCAGGGACGATGCCTCTACGTTTGGTGAACGTGATTTGTAATGACTTTTGAGTATTGATTTTGAATCGCCATTTTTGGAACCAGTCGGTTACTGCATCTAGATTTTGCTGTGGATTACTTGCTGCTGTGAGAGGGTCAGTATGAGTGGAGAGAAGTGCTGTGTAATCAGCATAGGTTGCGATCAAAGTATTTGCATTCTTTGGAAGATCAGCTGTGTATAAAACACACAGGACCGGACCCAGGACACTTCCTTGTGGAACACCTGATGTGTTGGGGTAGAAAGTTGATACAGCTTCTCCGAACTTCATTTTGGAAGTGTCTTTCTTCAAGGTATGATTTTATAATTAGGTAGTAGGTGTAGGGTAAAATCAGCTTAACCTTGAAGAGGAGATTTTCATGCCAGACCTTATCGAAGGCCTGGCTGATGTCTAGAAAGACGGCCGCACAGTAGTTTTTGTTTTAGTTAATGTGTTCTACTACCCTATGTATCTGTTGTGTGGTGGAATGGTGACTCCTGAAGCCAAACTGGTGATCAGGTATTAGATGTTCATCTTCAAGAATAGGGGTAAGCTAGTCAGGAATAATCTTTCAAAAAGTTTGGAGAACAGCGGTAGCAGGCTAATAGATCTGTATTGTATGGGCTCGTTGACAGGCTTTCCGCGCTTGGGGATAAGTATAATTTGCGCGATTTTCCATTGTATCGGGAAATATCCTGTACGTAAAATGCTGTTGAAAATAAGCGTGAGCATACAGATAGATTTAGGAAGCAGTTCCTTCAATATACGTCCGGTGATTAATTCGTATCCAGGGAATTTTTTGCAGTTGGTCTTTCTATCAATCGTTGTTTGAACTTCAGGCCTATTGAAAGGTTTGATGGGAAATGTAAGTTGATATGGGGCCTGAAGGAAGTTGTCCACTTCTGCATCTGTGTGTGAGTCATTAGTAGGTAGAGGTTGAAACACTTCTTGAAGGTGGGCTGCAAAAGTACCTGCTTTATTTTCGTCAGTACAGGCTCATGTTCCGTCTGAGTTACGAATTGGAGGTATAAGATATTTGGGTCTATTAAGTCTGCCTGTGGCCTTCCAAAGGGAGTAGTCAGTATCATCTGTTGCAGTTAATCCTTCTAGGTATTCATTGAGGTATTCGTTTTTTGCTTGCTTTATAAGTCTTTGTTGATTTCGAGCTGCTGTGTTGAATCTTCGTTTGTCCTTTGGAGATCTACTATATTGCCAAATCCTTCTGAGTCGCCGTTTTTCGGCAATCTTTTTCGAGCAATTTTAATGTGTGGTATGAGGTGATAATTGCGGCGTGGCACCTTGTAGGTGACGAAAATAATCTTCTACCCATGAATTCCAGGAAGATTGAAGCGCCAGTGGCCACATGACCTCATTCAACAACATAACCAGTAATAGTTCTTTTTGATTCTAGATAGCAAAATGCCTCTTTTGCATTCGAGAATGCAAGAGCATTTTTCAATCGAGTACCAAACAAAGTTTCTTCGAAAACTATATCCTAAAATTAGCAAAAATGTAAAGGGAAAATGTCGACAGTCACGACTAATTAATTTGACATCAAATGTCATCTATTTCATGTAATTATATTCCTATCAAGTCTGAAACGTTCTAACCAGTTGGTGACGCTAGAAACAAACAAGTGTTTATAAACAAACAAATTCTAATTTCTTCTGGGTTGCGAATTTCTGAGATTTGGTCAATTTTAAAGCCATATTACAAGTGAAATGTTGAAAATATAAAAATTATCACGAAGTGATGAAGATGATCATCCCCTTGAAGTATTTAAAACGACGAAAAGCAATTTCTGGGCTTATTAAAAACAAATCGGCTAGGTAGTATGAATTTGTTTACAAAGACTCCATGGAATTTCTAATAATTGAAGAATATGTCTGAAAGTGTGCTATTGGTATATTTCGAATATAACATCAAGAAAGTTCAGCCAACAACGTTGTGGTCCATTTATTCAACGTTAAAGAGACCACTGAACGTCAAACAAAATATAGATATTAACATAATTTGCGAAGTCGGTATCATATTTGAAAATTAAATGTACAGGATGTTTTCGTATAAAAAAGTAAATAATGTTAACGAAACCAGAAATTGAAAAATTCATACAAGGGGCGTCAGTTGAAAATTTTTTATTAATCAAGGTAATCCACATAAGATTATATTGTTGATAGTTTAATTGATAAAGTATTTTTGAGGTTATTTTGATAGTAGGTACGGGGTGGGTGCACCGGTTATAGCCACTTACGCTTTTATATGCTTTTATTTAAGCTCCATTATCAAGTATGTTCTGCTACTGTTTCAAATATGACAGTAACAGAGTTTGTATTGCTCACGTGCATAGTATACATAGCAGCAAATATAAATTTGATAACTGAAACTGCTACCAGCAAAAACGTATTTTCTTGCAACTTTTGTTAAGAGACCGTCGGTAAGTACAGTAATTTTTAGTTAGTAAGTTCATAAAATGTTGAAAGAATAGTTTCTTCCACGTTAGGAAAATATTAAATTCACTTTAAATCGCCTAAATAATATTGTTTTCCAACTCGTAATATTAAAGTTATAAGTGGATATAAATGAAACTATGAACTGGAGGTTTTCCATTTATAGCCACAGAATAGCTATAAATAGGACGGTTCACTGTATCATTTTTAACCACTTAATGCTCACACATCTATCTACAATAGGTACTTTTTATATTTAAATGTCGCCATGCCTCGAAGCAAAATAGAAAAAAGAAGAGAGCAGATAGAACACAGAAAAAGACACAAAGGTTCAATACGGCAATATACCCAGCAACAACTCTCAAGAGTTCTACATGAAATAAAAGTAAACGGCATGCTTACATTAAGGTCAGCAAATTATTAGGAATTCCCAGAACCACACTTCCCGTGGTTCGGAGCCCATGTTAAGCTGTAGGTCCCCTATGTATGTGGCACTCTAAACGCGCAACACAGGCATAGGAGAGAAGATCGCTATGGCTCGTAAGAGATAAAGCACTCGAAGAAGAAGAAGAACCACATTATGGGACAAAATATCTGCAAAAACAGCGAAAATGTTGGAAAGAAATGTATTTTAAGGAAACAAGTTGAAGATAAACTAGTGGAGTGGATCAATGGTTTTCTTGTATATAAAGAGAGTCTGATCTATTCTGTTCAGAAAATTGTTGAGAGCAGCAAACTTGAGTATCCGTTTATGCGGAATAAACCAGAAAGTAAATGGTTTGACTCCTGCCTTAAATGCAATCCCATTGTTACACAAAAATATGCTGAATATATCAATAGAGCACGTCTTCATATTTTGGAAGAAGTATATATATTATTGAAAAGTGACATTGAAGTTTTTTTTTAATTGTCGTGTATTGTCAGATCAACATATAAGTGTTATACATGACATACATATAGACAGTAAATGACAAAAATATTGACAAGACTGTTCTAACGTATCATACGGATCCAGTGAATTTATAAATGTTAAATTATTGTTAAGGATTAGCTTAGCCACTATCGTCTTCGAAAGCTATAAGATCTTGCAGCATTTTTCGCTTTAATCTAGTATGTATGTTCCATGGTATGATAACTCCACTTATGTCGATGTTAGGTGGGTCGATATTGCGTCTCAGGGCGAATATCTTGGCTTGGCATTTTGCGGGGTTGATTCGTATATTCCAGTTGTTGTACCATTTAATAATATTGTTAACGGCATGTTGTAGTTCATGGACTGCTTCATCCAAGTTGGAATTCTGTGTAGTTATAGCAGTATCGTCGGCAAATATTGCTAAGGATGCTGTTACTGTTGGTATGTCCGAAGTATAGATATTGACGAGAAGTGGCCCCAAAATGCTTCCTTGTGGGACACCTGCGTGGATTTCTTTATCTTGAGATGTGTAAGAAATTACTTTAACTACAAATATTCTGTGCTCAAGGAAGGCGAAGATGATTGCCTGCAGGTAACTAGGTATGTTCAGGTCCAAGACCTTTTTCTCCAGGCCTTCGATACAGACCTTGTCAAAGGCCTGTGCTACGTCGAGAAGGACCACTGTGGTGTAATTCTTGTTTTTAAAGCCAGTTGAAATGGTTTCCCTGACGCGTTGAAGCTGGCTCTCCTAAAGTCAAATTGTGAGGATGGCGGGGCATGTAGTGTTTCGATGTCTTTCAGTAGTCGTGGTGTGTAGATAATTCTTTCGAGAACCTTGGAGAGAGTGCTTAAAAGACTTATAGGTCTTTAATTATTGGCATCATTTTTGTTTTTGTCCGGCTTGGCGAACATTAGAATATGTGCTTGCTTCCATTTACTGGGGAAGTAGCCTTTTTGGAGACATCCATTGAACAGAGAAGTTAGGTAAGCTAAACTGCGACGGGTTGCAGATATATGATGGTGTGAATATCTTTTCAAGATGAGAAGCGAACGCTTCTGATTTTTCAGCTTCCGT
>JABXWE010042805.1:0-10078 GCA_014611495.1 Limonius californicus | reverse complement strand
AAAATGTCTCTCCATTTTTTAACTTCATCTTTAAACTCGACTAAACTTTCAATGGTCGCACCTCCATGGCGCATGCTTCATGGGTGCTTTAATGCTGCTAATTCTTGGATTACCTCTCCGACCTCGTCGGTGCCCTTTGAAAAAACCAAACCCGGCCTGATTCGCTTCGAGCCGAGCTTATATGCTAGATAACAAGTCTTAAGACTTGGCCCACATGCTGCGCAGGCAAGTCTTAACGCAAGAGCGTGTGTATGTGGCCAGCATAACCTTTGAATGTTTGTATAAGGAATGTCTCAATTTACCAACATTTAATAATGACTGCATTTAAAAATTTCGTACAATAATACTGCAAATATTTTTCAATTTTTTAAATGTGTTTATGTTTCTAGTAGGTACCTACTGTAATAATTGATCTGGGCCCCTAAAACGTTCGGGCCCCCCCGCGGTGCGGGGGTTGCGGGGGTGGTTGTTACGCCACTGAGTCGTAGTTATTACAATTCAGGATTTGTAAATTATTATTACATTGTTTAGGAATATGGTAATGATCCAATACTCGTTTGGTTGCCTGTAGTTGAGCCTGATTTTGGACAAGAACGTTTTCTGACAGAGGATCCAATCAAATTGGTGCAACAAGGGAATTTTTTGCATGTTCCTTTCATGACGGGTGTGACAACAGAAGAATTTGGTGGATCTGCATTTCGTATGTATACAGTTTATCAATGTCCTTCTATATTCGAAAAAAAAAATATCTAAAACATCTGTTTAGGTGTGGTAGGCAATGCCACTTTATTAAAAGAAATGGATGAAGATTTTGAAAGAGTTGGACCGATTGCTTTTATATACGAAAGGGATACCGATAATTCTAAAACTATCAGCAAAGAATTGAGGAAGTTCTACTTAGGAGAGGAAGCTTTGGATAATTCGTCTTTACCAGGAATTGCAAAGGTATCGTAAATATTAATTAATACTGTTTTTGCTGAAGATAAATAGCATGTTTCAATTTGCAGTTATATGCTGATGGAGTGACAGGTTTTGGAGTTCACAGAGCTGCTAAACTATTGGCGGAAAAGAATAAGGAATCTGTATACTACTATCGGTTCAGTTATAAAGGAAGATATAGTTACTTTAATATACCTGGAATAGATCTTGATTCTTATGGTGATGAACACAAAATAGAACCCACAAGAATATGTTTGTTTATTATATTATTTATTTAATTTTTAGGTGCTGTACATCACGATGATCTAGTCTACATGTTTTGTGATACCACTTTATTTCCACAGTTTAACGAAACATATCCTGAATTTGTCATGATACGAAAGTTGACTACTCTACTAGCAAATTTTGCACGCACTGGGTAAGTCGGTTGTTGCTCAAAAACTGAAGTATACAAAAAACTCAAAGGCTCTAGCTTTACAAATATATTTTTCAGTAATCCTACTCCTGAACCTACTGTTGAGCTGGACAACGCTACGTGGCTTCCATTTTCTGTGCAAAACAATCTGTATCTGGATATTGGTGAAAAATTGGTTATGGGAAAAAATTTGTATCAAGATCGATATGCAAAGTGGGAGAAGCTGTTTCCATTATCCAAGGGTATCAACTGATTTTCTGTATGACTTTGACGTTATCCAAAATGTTTAGTTATGTACATTTCCTATTTTTTCCCTGTATTCTCTAGAGTAAATAAGTTAGTACTTTGTAATAACACCCACTTTAGAAGTTTATTTATAATAAAAACAATTATTACCATGCTGCTATTTTAATCTTTCTCCTACGTAAGGGATTACTTTACGAAGATCTTTGTAATTTCTTTTATTTTTTAGTCGTTCTCTTTTACCGCATTGCGACTTTAAAGTAAATCTCTAGGGTATATTTAGAATGTGCCGTTGAATTTACTGTAGCGATGGTGTTTTTTAATAATATTTTATATTTTGTGTACCTTTGTATTTATCAACAAAACTATTTTGCTAAACGTTATAGTTAAAATATTAGTTGCATTGTCTAATAACGTTATATTTTATAAGCACTTGTATTTAGCAGTTTTTCTAAATGCTGTGGTTGCAATGCTAGCCCCTTGCCTAATACATTATATTTACGGTTATTGCTTTTCATGGACCGAGACTCCTCGTACAGCGATGTCTTTAGGTAGGATTTAGGGAAATCATGGCAGTCAATAAAGCGGTGCGTGGCTTCTGAGACTGGTAAAAATGTTCACGGGATAAATGAATATGGACAATGTGTTGAACAATTGTAACATGCAACGAAGTAGTGTTTATACCTCATACTATTGCTACCTGTAAGGTGGTGTAAATCAGCTCTGAATATGTGTTGTAGTAGATAAAGCTGTAGATAATGCTTTTGCGTTTGATGATGTGGCACTGTTACTATTCTTGGGGGTTTGTCAGCTTTCCAAGGGCCCGGAGGGGTAGCTTGTCAAGATATTACTGTATTATTACTCAGGGATGAAAGTAGTCTGCCGCGATTCTGTTTTAAGGTGCCTGTGGAGAGCTTGCCTCTCACTATTTTTTTTGGTACCCGTTACAGGTTAGGTATATCAAGGACAAAGTTCGACCAGCTACAGTCGAAGAAGGAAGGGTTGATAAGCCTAGGCGCCACCTGTTTAAAGTTTTCTTCGCCCTTGACGACAACACGAGGCAAAACAGTAACCTTCCCGGAGTTCGAACCTCCTTGCTTCGGTAATTGCTCAATTTGCTACCAAAGTGAACTATATTACCCCAATAGACAATAAAACACGACAACAAGTTACCAAATTTTAATTTATGAAAATAATAATAATGATAAACACATCGGACACAAAGCAACATAAAATTAACGTCAATATTATATACATATATACAAAAAAAAAAAAAAAATGTGGATGCGTAACAGTACACAATACGGTAAATAATTTATTCCAAAGTTAAATTAAATCAAAGTAGGGAACGAAATAATGCGAAATTACTATTAATTACGAAAGCATTTACTCAGCTTCCAACCACAAAACAACCCGCGACCAAACCCGCTAAGTATTCGAAGTTTGTCGAGGCCTCGCGAACCAAATACCCAAATTTAAAAATACCGAATTTATGGTATTAAGTACCGACGCACTCTTAATCAAAATTAAAGCCTTCCGGAATATTCCTCCAAATTGTTAAATTCACTATAATAAAAAAATTGTGTATACTGCCGGCCATTTGACAATTACGACCAAAATTTTGTTATAATACAACATATATTAAAACAAAATCTAAATTTAATTGGAATTACAATGCCACTAAGTAAACGTTTAATTATTCAATCATCAATTTCTAGGTAAATAAGGATGTTGAAGACCACCCCTTTTTGATTGAAACTACAGTTTTCCGAAGCTCCCCCGTACCATCGAAAACGTATGAATTAAATGCAATCGGAACGAACACACCTTTAATCCTGATAACTCGAGTTGTCCTACACCGGTTGTATTCTCTGCAACGGAAGATAACTCCAGTAGTGTTGAAATATCTCCAAAGTCTCCTTCATTTTTAATTTACGATAGGTAATTTCGGCTGTATCATATTCGCCAAAAGATGTAAAACTAACGGAAAGAACTTTCTCAAAAAGGTTTGCACTAAGATTGGGATAACTCCCTGGAATACATATCACTACTATCGATATCTAAGATTCCACAAATTGTTCCTTGAAAATCAATCGGGAAAACTTCCCAAGCCTTAAAACGATTTCTAAAATAATTTAACAACACGTGCACTTTCTATGAGAACTCACAAATTAATGAAAGCCAAACGAAAATATCAAAATCGCCATTTCTTGAACCAGAAATATACGAATGGATTATACGAAATTGAAACAAGGCCAAAATCGAATTAACCAAAAGCATAAAGTGTGCAATCCAAAATGCTATACTGAAAATTAAATACAACCCAATTAGGCGTAAGAAATCGCACGTTACAGTGGTGCTAGGCTGTGTATTTACTTTTATGAGTGCAGCGTGTACATGTTCGAAGCTGTCAGATCACAAGCTCCAGAGAATTTAGCTTTGATTAGTAGGCAAACTATTTTGCAACCTTATCGGTAAGTTATGAGTTATTTATTAGTATTCATAAAAATTCCCGAAGCTCATGTCGGCTAGAAACATTAGTCTACATGATTTTGTAGTTTTTCTGATTTTTAAACGTATGTCATATCGATGTGTAAAATTGAAGAGAAAAATTGAAGAAATGTTTTAGGGTAATTTCACTTTTATTGTATTTTGTTATTGCACCGGTTATTCCAAGTCAGTGTGTTTACCAAACCGCAACGTCAATGTGATTCATCCGTTTCGGTTCTGTGCAATTCGAGCTCATCACTAGGTCAAGCAAGTACCGCCTTTATTTAGATAATTACTGAAGTATGTTATTCAGAGAGATAAGAAAAATAGCATTTGATTAACACTAATTCTTAATTATTTTTTATCATTTAAGTACAGTGCAATATGCGATAAACCGGTTGTTGTTTATCTGTCATCGTTTTTATCTTGGTTAGATTAAAATACTGGGAATTACCTTTTATCAGCAAAATGTTGCAAATATGAAACCAATCTTAAAATAATAGTGTTTTGTAACGTTTCTACAAGTTTTGTTGTTTGAGAGTGCAACTACTATCTTCTCTGTTTTTAATTCCGATAAAGGTAAAGTTTCTAAAATACTAATTTTTAGGTTACAATAAATATGTATTTACTGAAACTTAGTGGTTGACCTTAAACAAAGTGTTTACTTACAACCATTTGGCGTTTGGTTTACATCATTACATCTTGGTGAAAGTCCTAATTCATTTTAGTTTAGACTTCATACTCGCGTACTAGTGTATGTAAAGGAGCATTTAAACAGTATTTCGAAACAAAAATTTATATTAATTTACAGCAAATGTAATATATGTTTTCTATATATCAGAATTATTTAAATCAAATATATTTTTTTAAATTCTATGAAATAAATAGTAATACTAAAATCGCTAACAGTGAACAGATTTCCTATTTGTTTCTATACTAATTACTAATACCCCGAACCTCACCTTCTATTTACTAAATACAATTTATTTAAACACTCAGTGACGATGGGCCGCTGGATGATGTTATTTAGTTGGATAACTTGCGATACATAAAAATACTAAACAATATCAAATATTAGTATTGAAAGCCGTTAGTATTAGGCTAAGGTCATTCACCCGTTCGCAATAATGTTTTTGACAATTCCAAAAATTTTAATAAGCTTATAGGATCGAATTCCTCAAAATTCATTGTTCAACTCCTAAAAATTACAAGTTATGTTGGTAATTGGTTGGAGTTATAGGGAACCCATACTTGGATAAATATACTACTCAAAAATGAATAGGGGTATTGCAGTTAAAGACACCTAAAGACAACATCAATTGCATTTATAATAAAAAACTACTAAAACAACAAAATGTAACGTCTTTTTAGTAACGAACATGAAAGTAACAAAGGTACGTTTAAAGAAGAAATTTAACAATATTATAATGAAAATCGTTATTGTCTCCTTTTATTTAACTTCAATTTATTAAATTGTAATACCGTGTGGCACCTCCTCTGGCAGTAATAACTGCTCTGCTACAGTACCGGCAATACATCCCTCAGCTGTTGTGCAGTAGTAGGCCTTGGATTATGACGATCCAGCTGTCTCTGCAAAATGGGGTTGAGGTATGGAGATAGTGGAGGAAGAGAAAGATGATTTATTTCCTCATTTCGAAGCATCTCTAAAACAACCCGAGCACGATGCGGCCTTGCGTTGTCGTCAAAAAAAAAACAAAATATTCCCGTTCAACAGCGTTGTGACGGTTCAGAACATGGTCCATAACGATCTCTTGGGCATAACGTTGACCCGTGAGTGTACCATTAAAGATATGGAGGTCAGTACGCCACCCTAAAGAAATTCCAGCCAATACGATATGAACACCACCACCAACGGAAACGACTGGTTGGGTACGCTGAGGTAAGGTATGATATCCGGTACGATATACTCTTTGACGCCGGCTATCATTGCTGAGACAATCTGGACCCGTCCGAAAACAGTTTATCATCCTACGGTGTCGCTTCTTGAAGCCTACGTCTTGACCATTCCACCCGGTGTCTGCGTTCAGTCACAGTTCTTGCAGGACATCTCAGGGGGCGGTATGAGGTAAGTCCTACCTCAAACAATCAATCTCTCATAGTTTGGTCGGAGACTCGATTTCCTGTGGCATTCTAGAGCACCTGCTACAGATGCCGAGCAGTTGCGAGGGGTGCATTCTTACATTAATTACCAGAAGTCGATCTTCACGACGAGTTGTGATGCGAAAAGATCCACTTCCAGACCTTCTTGCAGTCGTACCTGTTTCTCTAAGTCGCGAAAGGGCACGTGAAATTACATATTAGCAATGTCGATCTGGCGATCTCCTCTTTGGTACGTAGCAACGGCTAAATTTCGCTGTTCTATTGTTAAACGGTTTCTCTGCATTTTTGTTTATTATTAAAAACACAAATGTAACACGGGAATGAAAAACAATGAACAAAAAATATCTTAAGAAGACAGAAAAGATTATTCAATCAAATACACAAACTCAACTTGACACTAATGCGGTTAAACAGTTGCAACTGGATTCGATTGTTTTTTGTTTTTTAACATCACATATTGCCGCTTATCAATTATCAATAATAGACGACCATTAGCCGCCAAATACAGACATATATGCTTTATATTACAATATCCTTATTCATTTTGAGTAGTTTAAAATGAAGTATATTCACATTTTGCAGTTACCATCTGTAAGTAGCTTAAATACTGGGAGAAGAAATCGAATTGTTGGACATGTTGCCTGACCAAACTCCTTTACATTTTAAACCAGAAATTTGATTTAGCTAAAAACGAACTTTACAGGAAGTGTTCGAAAGATATGCTTAAATTACAAACTAAAAGAACAATATATATCTACGAAAAACATCTTGTATTTTTAACATTTATTATTAACGTTATTTTTCGTACCCCATTCATAAAATGAAACTAAAAACGCCCTCACTCATCGCTTAAAATTTACTCTCCCTATACTGGAAAGTGCAAATTTCTGTAAATGTAATTTTGTCACTATACAGGGTTGTTTACATAAGATAATGCGCCTACATATATGATTTATGTAAGTCATTTTGCAGTTTACTCTATATATGTATATTAAGAATCGTAAGCACCTTACTTCAGTTTATGTGACAAACGTTTCTTAAAATATTGGAAGTTGTTTGGGATCAAATTACATCCGAATTAAGCACGTTAGGAAGGTGCCTATCATTCCTAATATAAAAACTCACTATCTCATGTGAATAATCCTGTATTTAATAAAACCGTGTTAAAATTACTGTCCTGAACTTTTACTATTTAAAATGCATTTACTACCGTCTAAAACGTGAGAGGTTATATAAATGTCACTTTTATAAAATTACGTTAAATTCCTTATCATGGACTAACAGTTGCATGTTGGGTGTCACAATTATAGGAATGCGAAACATAAAAGTATACAAGATTCAATATTAAAATTTAAAAAATGAAGCGAATAAGATGAGATACGCATTATTATAAAAAATATAGCATGCTCCAGAAATGCAGGAGAGAAAATAATAGAATAATTTTCATTGTGTTTTTTACTATTATTGAATGAGCTGTGTCGATATGAAAATACTGTTCGGTTAATATATACCTCAAATATCCACACAACCTATTTATTATTTTTTAAGATACAACCGAACAACCAGTAGGGCGTAGGTCACGGGTACAGCAAGTTCATAAAGGGTATGATTAGGACAAGATTAAATTAAGCACACCCAGATGGTTTTGAATATGTAATGTTTAATTCTCATTGTCTTAGTCTTCACACATTAATGTTAAAAGCATCGTTTTTTTACTGAAAGCAATAGTTTTGTCAAAATACTTTACGATAAAAACAAAGGAGCGAAAACATAGGGAATGTTGCGGTAAGAGTATTATCACAGGCGTAGTCTTTTTTTTTATAGAAACATTTCAGTGTAATGTTTATTGAAAACCAAAAATTAAAATTACATACATTAACTAGTTAAAAATGTCTTAGTTTCATTGTACTCAATTAACAACAATTTCACTAGTCAAGTCATAAATATGTTTGTTCATGTAGTTTTAAAATTTATTGGATACCTCTGGTACTTTTTATAATTTTTGCACTGGTTGCCAGTGACGATAAAAAGGATATTAATCGTCAGGTGCATACGTTGTCTGTCAAATGTGTAGTCGAAATAACGGTGCTCCTTTTCCAATACACTTCGTCTGGTCGTATACAGTACAGAAATGACCACCATATTAGCGCGGCGGAAAGCGAATTTTAGCTAGTATTAGTAAATAAAAATTGTATCTATGGTGTAATAATTTACACCGCAAGTTAGAAAGAGTCCCCACACGTTTGTTTTGTAAGAATTTATATCTTTACTCGACATTCAGTAAACGCACAATCGGTTGGGTGATTATACGTGTCAAAAATTCACGAAAAATACTTTCTCTTTATCAGCTGTTTGCAAAGAATTCTATTTTGACATCTTCGAAAATTTGTAGTTTTGCACCAAGTTCTTTTGAAAGTGTTTGTATGGGCAAAATCGTAAGTTAACAATGAACATAACTATTGAACTATTATTTCACATGTTTTGATTCTAGTTTATTTCGGGAGCTTGTTTCAAGTTCCCTGTAGCTTGGTACAAGGTATGTTCTGTTACTAATGTATATATATTTTCGAATTACAGGCAGCTGCTTTATTCATAGAATTTAGAGATGGGTTTTGAAATCACAACCTGTGGCTTTGTCACAGATATTTGTTTGTTACAGGAATGGGTTGTAAACAACGTCCAAAAAAAAAAAACAATGACAGTAATTGCACTGATAACAAGTATGAAACTGCGTGAAGTTTAAAGTTTCCTACCTTTCACGAACTTCTGTGACAGCGTCGGTACAGATTCGGCCGGAGCCGGACATTCGGGAGCGACCGTTTGGGCGCCGGCGTTAGGCCGCGTGACATTAGGGCGCGGACCGTTAGGGCGCGGTACAGTAGGGCGTGGACCAGCAGGACGCGGGACACTAGGGCGCAACAACTGTGTTATATTTGTCAGACTAAAAGTTAGTTATTAAGACTTGTAAGAAGTGACAAAAAATTTCTCAACCGGCCCTTGGATTTTTTTGATTATGCAACTAGACATACATCATCCAGGATCTTCAAAAGTGTATGACATTACAAAATTCAAATAGAAGGATTAGTAAAATTACCCAAAGAACCGGCCTTCCTTTTCTTTCCTTCTTGTTTGTTACGGGCCAATCGAGCTTTTTCGACGACTCGCAACAGGACAGATGGAAAAAGGCCTACAGCTTAGTTCAGAGGAGTAGGGGGAGTTCGTGTAAATCGCTTATGGGAGAAAATCTTTAGTTGTGTACAGGGTAAGTCTAAATAAGTGGCAGTAAATTTTAAAACACATATAATGAAGTTATTGGAAACGAGAGTACAACGAAAATGACAGGCCAAAGTGATTTCATAATTCTAAATTACAACAGAATACTTTGAACGTTCAAGAAAGGGGGAACTCGTCGCCCATGGCCAACGGTATTTAAAATCTTTTGAATTCTGCGTGGTCAGTGGCGTCGAGTATACAGGAGTCATACAACATAAACAAAATTACTTTCTAAAGATATTAGTGCAAATAAAAAAACGATAAGCTTCTTGGTTTAACAAGAAAAAGTTTAATTACGTCAAATTTCACCACACACAAAAACTGGTCTGTTTTACCTTAACTTTCGTTGTGGGGCAGGACAATTCCGGGTGGGTTGATTTCCAAATGCAGGTACAGTCAAGAAAGGGGTATTTTTCTCCGGTCCGGGAAAAATGTAGAAGGCCTCAGGAAAGCAGGGGGGGGGGGAGATGGAACGTGGGTAGATACGCTCCTGGGGAAGTAGATTATTCCCAACAATCACCTTTTCACGGGTTCCAACGCTTTTTATTCGAATAAATCGAAGAAAAAAATAATCACAATTGACTGTTCTGTAATCAG
>JABXWE010042803.1:0-27238 GCA_014611495.1 Limonius californicus | reverse complement strand
AAAAGGGATCGGAAAGCACCACCTCAGGACAGACGCAGCGATGGTGAATTCCGGAAGGAACCTTACGTCAGGACAAACGCAGCCGTAAGGGGGAAGAGAGAAAAGGGATCGGAAAGCACCACCTCAGGACAGACGCGGCGATGGTGAATTGCGGAAGGAACCTTACGTCAGGACAAACGCAGCCGTAAGGCGGAAGAGAGAAAAGGGGTTCGGAAAGCACCATCTCAGGACAAACGCAGCGATGGTGAATTCCGGAAGGAACCTTATGTTAGGACAAACGCAGCCGTAAGGGGAAAAGGTGCAGGATCGGTTGGTGAAAGAGAGAGAGAGAGAGAACGGTATAAAGTCTGAATGACAGCAAATTATGCCGAAATAGTACAATTCCTTACCTGAACAGTGCCTCAGGGTTGGGGTGTACCTGGACTTTTTCTTGCTGGTATTCCTCGCTGGTCGGTTGGAGCTGCTGAATCTTCTCGAACTGTACCGGAGGGAAGAGAGAGCTTTCGATGCTCGAGAGTCTGTATTTACCCGCCCGGCATCGTTTGCTACAATATTTGTTTTAATTTGCGCATTCCTGCTGAAAGTAGGGCATACGTCGCTATTCCACCAAATTTACACTATAGATGCGGTTATCTGATATCCACGCGTAAATGCAATTCGAATAAACCAACTTACAATATTTAAATATAAATATTAATGCTAATTGTTCAAACATAAACGTAACTGGCAATTAAACATTCCTCTAATAACGGCATCAAAATAAAACGGTCTTTGATAATGATAACAAAACAAACTAGGAATTCAAAATGTTGCTACACGGTGCATAATAAATAAATTACCTTATTCGGCCTTAAATTCAAAGTATAAATTAAACGTACCATATTGATATTTACATAAATCGGTGAACACTTCAAAATAAAAATAATACGGGGTGCATTCGGAAAGACATTGGTCGGTACACAATAATATTACCCAAAAATCAATCTAATAAACTTTTAAACGGCAAACGGCATGCCAACAACTTAAATGGAGTCCTAAATGTCAAAATAATCATATAAATTAGTAACGCTTCGTTACAGTGTTGTCATCATTTGATCGGTTCTTTCCGATGCTGTTAGCGAGTTGTTTAGTTGTATTTTGTAATTTAAATTAAAACTTGTGAAAACAACAAAACATAATGATTAATATTAGAATAATTTAATACTTTATCGGCCAGCCCTTATTCTTGATGATTAATTTGCATCTGTTTGGAATATGGAATTTACCAGTTTCCAAGTTTTTTCTTGGAGATACAGTGAAACCGGGCATTTGATAAGGGCTTCGATTAAATGTGGTCGGCTTTACAGTGAAACCGGGCATTTGATAAGGGCTTCGATTAAATGTGGTCGGCTTTTTCTTTTAAATAATGTTACTTATCCTCTCACACAAGTTTGCAATAAAATTAAGGTCTGGGGATTGAACTGAGCAATCCATTGTATAGATTTTATTGGTCGACATCCAAGATTGAACCACCTTGGGTCTACGGCAAGGTGCATTGTCATCCTGGAAATAAAACTTTTCTGCTCCAAAATAATCTTTCCCAATAGGCAAGATTTTATTCTGAAGTACTTCAGTATGTTGTGGCTTTCATCATCCCAGAGACAACATGCAGTTCACCAACTCCTTCGTTAGAAATGCACCTCCATACCATAACAGAGAGCGGATCTTTTATTATTGGAAATACAGATTTTAGTGAAAATTTTTTCCTAGGAAACTTTCCTGCATGCATATTTCCAGCATGATCCTTTACCCATTTCAAACGGTGGAATCTCTGTTTCTCGGAACTCAACGGTTTGTCTTGCGTATTCTACTTTCTCTGAGTCTAAAATTAAGAAGTATTCTTTTCACATTAGATGTACACCAACTTGCGCCTGTAGCTTCTGGCTATAATTTAGTGAGTTCTGTAGAATTGAGGGTTATGTAACACAAACCGGATTTTCTTAACACAGCGTCATATGTTTGTGTTGGGCCACTCGGGGGTTTATCTTAAATTTGCTCCATTTCTTCATACTTCCACTCCAATGACGGTTGATTGAGTACACTACACTTTTCTAGCGATTTTGTAGGTGGAAGCTTCATTGTTATGATACACAATGATTGTATACCGCTTTTCGTAGTATAATTTAATCTGTTTCTTCTACGAGAACATGGTGCAACGTTTATGACATGTGAATATTAACTAAATGTCCTAAATCTTGTGCAGGATATAAATAATTAAAATCCAAAAGGATGCTTATGAGTTTTAAGAAATTTCAAATCACCTGTAACGAAGTTTCCGGCCAGAACGCGTTTTGAATTTATTTAGAAACTTTCCGCGTTGTTGTTTCACCGGAAAGGCGCTGGTGGCGCCCGACCTGACGCCAAAACGAGTGAGATCAGCCGGACCAGCAGTATAAAACTGAATTTTCGAGGAAAATTCATTAACTTTTAGGTAAAGATTCAGAGGAAGAAGTCCAGCTCAGAAACCAGTCCTAGAACCAGATCTTCTAAGTCGAAATCCGGAGAGGAAGTCCAGTTCCGAGACCTGTATAAAGCCAGTCCAGTAACCTGAACTTCTAAACCAAATCCTTTAACTAACCCAGTTCACCGCATACCTGAAAATCCTAGAATTCCATTGAACACTGAATTAGTCTGGGGTGACCCGCGCTTTGACAGTTACATCCATTGATTACTTTCCGTTTACCCTTACTTAGACTGGGGAAACCCGCTCTTTGACAGGGTAATCCTGTTAATTATTTACGTTCCACACTGTTTTGCTAGACTGCGGAAACCCGAGCTTTTATTTAGTGGAGGCCTTTAATTCTCCCGAACATTTAAAACGTATTTTCGCATTGAAAGTAATTTAAAGAATTTACTACGAATATCGTAACAGTCTTTTGTTGGACTGGGGTGACCCGTGCTTTCCATTAGTGCTTGCATTAATAATTCTAAACGACTACACAATATTGGGGAAAACACGGACATTCCAAAAAGCCGCGATCGAAACTGGCGAAAACCACTGCAACGCTGATAAAATTCATATCAGTATTATTCCAGTTATGGGTACCGGGAACGAATTATATACATTGCTAGGTAATCGAGAAAACGAGTTCCAGGGAGCTGCGAGAATTCCAGTTGCTGCGAGTAATCCCATTTCTTCCATTATAATAATAGAAATTTATTTAGTTGTTAACAGCGTGGCCTCCAAAACAAGCGAGCGAGCAGCCAGCTGTCCGTGGCAATACTGCATCGCGTCGGTCCCGCTCCCCGCTGTCTCAGCGACGAGACCGTCGACATTCCAGGGCCGGGCCAAGGCAGCTTAAATTTTCGTTTTTTAGAACACCGTAATTTAGTTTTATTATTGTACATATATATTTGAATCCAGTATTTTAGTTTTAAGGTAGAAGTGTAAATCAATGGGAATAAAACTGTTAATCCGATAAATAATTTTTATTCCCAGTGAGCCCTGGCTCTGAGTTTACCCGGCACCAGGCCGGACTATTAGATACCTCATTATTTTTCAGAATAATAGGTAATTGATTTAGGCAACATGTCTATTTCAAAGAATCATATGATACATTAATACGATATTTTAAATCTACTTTGCGAAAATTATGTCAACGTGTTACGTTAACTCCAAAAAATAAGTACACTTTTAAGTCATGCACCACTGTATGTCAAAGTGGCCACGTACATGTTTGTTTAGTTGCAGTACTCGTAGGAATTCGATATTTACTTATTACTTATAAAAACGTAAAACTGAAAGTGATTGTGCGTTACAGCTTGATTGAACTATAAATCTTCTTTAATATCGAAATAATGTTTTTCCGTCATTGAGTACCCTGGAAAATACTGCACGTACTGAATATTCTCGGAAATAACACTCGTTACCGTTTCCGTTAAAAAATGTTATTTTAATTAGATTTGTATAGCAAAAAAATACAATTTCGATCAATATTGCTGTCGCTGAATTATGTTCTGACTACGTTTTGTTTGGGTTCAGTTAACATTGTTAAATTTATTTGAATTATTAATCTTTATTTAAATCTACTACAATTAATTATTTAATAACGTAACCATGACACAATACCATTTAGGTCATGCACTAGTTTATGACATTGAAAAGAATGCAAGTAATACAATATTGTCCAAGCTTGCATTGTCGTAGGTTAGTTTTAGCGATTTAGCATATATGTTTTGAAATGTACTGATATTGCGTCACGGATTTAAAGTCCAGTTTAATGCATCAAAATTATTGCTGATCGAACTGATAGAATTTTTATATAAACCCACAAGTTTTTATGTAACTCGTCAGTTCTTTGAGTTGCATTGACTAAGTATGCATTAATGAATGAGTCCAGTCTGGCTCATTCGCTCACTGAATTGTACCATTGGGTGGTATTGGTTTTTAATAAACATTCTACAGTAACATCTTATTTTACTTACTTCGGATTTACGAACCCAAGTTTGTTCAATTTGCTTATTTTAACATTACCTTTTTATCTAGTTAAGATCGTACTCATTCATCATTTGAGTTAAATTTTCCCGCCTTAAGATTACACAAACAAAATAGCTACGACGCAAAGTTTCTGATACGCTATTTCTTACTTCACACCATGCAGTGTAACATTTGGCTGTAGTTAGCGGTAGATTGCATTAAAGTAACCACATGCCACATTTATTTTATGTATTTATTTTCAGAGTGCCATGGTTACCTCGGTGGAAGCAGAGTTCATTTCGAGGTTCCACTCCTTGAGTGGAATAACAATAGGCGAAAGGCGAAAGAATTTATTCCTCCTATTGAATCAAACGAAGCAGTCTCTGAAAGCTGCCTCGTGCACGATTGATGTTTCTTCGCTTCAACCCAAAACTCCATTGGAAGAGAACTTCAAAATAGAATCATTGCTCTATTTCAAAAACATCCCCGAAATACTGCAAGTATTGAAGAGTGGAAATCCAATAATCATCGAAAAAATTTTAAATCTCAAGTTACGGTTTATTAAACAAGCTTTTGAACAGGTGAGCGGGGAAGAATTGGCAGCCCAAATTTTCCCCGAATTATCTTACAATACAAAGCTGAAACTTATACATAAAATGTCTTTGTATATAAAGGACACACAAAAAGCTGATGAATATTTTGAAGCCATAGAAGACAGTTATGGTGCTTATTTGGCATTAAAATTACTTCCAGCATGTAGCGCCGATTTAATCATGAAATGTATTGAAGCCAACAGAGTTGAAATCACCCCAAGACAGTTACTGATCATTATAAAGAAGTATCCAGAATTAACTGAAACTATTTTTGAGAAACTGGATCAGTACAACTACAAAATTCCTGTTGGCGAAAAATACAAAATTGTTTTTACATATCTAGCCCAACAGAACATTTCATTGTTTTTGATACTGAATGAAAAATACAATCCAAAAATAGCATTAGGTTCACGAGCAACCAATAAAATGATATCCAGAGAAAAGGAGAACATTTTGGAAACGCCCAAGCAGTATTACCATCTTTTGAAAACAAAGAGGATTGGTAAAAATTTAAAAGAAGATTTTAGCAAGGTTTATCTAAAATTGTTACCAAAATCATTGAAAAGATTAAAAGACAATTTGGATTGCCACTTACAGTTGCTTAAATTTTTACCATCCGATGTCGAAAGATTGAACATGCTTTTAATGACATTTAAAGCTAAACATGGCAGCGAGTTGTGGGATCATCCGCCATTTATTATACCAAAGCTAATACAAATGATGTCTCCGGATGAGCGAGAAGTTTGGATGCAACACCATTCAAAACCCAATGATATTTCGGAAGACGATTGGACTACATTTATGAAAACCGAAAAATCAGTCCGCATACTAAAAGAAAAATTTTCTTTCACTTCTAAAAGTAAAGAAAGAGCAAAGCTGGTGGGTCTTTTAATTTCAACGTGTAATATTAATAAAGATTCCTCGACTTTCTTGGAGGTATGCAAATATATACTGGAAAAACATCGCAACAACAGTTTGGTGAAGGAAGAGATTTTCAGTGTAATAAATACTTCCATTGACTGCCTCAAGCTTGAAGACGACCACTGGAAATGTATTAATGAAATGATAACTTTGTGGAAGCTTAAAGAAGATAATTTTTGGAGGGTTAGCGATATTGTTAAGAAATATATTTTTTACTGTTTCGAAAAGAACTTACCAGTAAAGGAGTTGTTAATGGAATGGGCAAAATTGGACACGTCATATAACATCTTTCAAGAAAAGCCGGAATATGAAAAAAAGTGTTTATTAATGTTTAAGGAAATGTTTCCTTCGGTTTATAAAAAAGTAGATTTAGAACGAAAATATAGAGAGTATTTAAAAGGCCTGCATCATTGGAACCGACGCCATCCAAAAGATAAGTTTTCATTATTTGTTAGTGATGATGCCATTAAACACCTAATATCATATTTACAGAGAGAACCATATGCATATAAAGAGGAAATAGTCGCCGAAACTTGTGTTTATTCTGAATACGAGAAGTCGAAAGAGTTTAATTTGTTAGAGGTACTATTGAAAAGGTATTATAACTACCGCAATAGTGGGATTATCGACTGGTTACTGAAGAAACAACCGTTATTTTTACGTGACAACATTGAAACGGTATTGGAAAACGTTTTTAAAATAGGCTTTTTTACCAATATCCATAGCAACTTTTGCAGATACTACACTCACTTGGAAATTCCCCAGAAAGTATCTAAAATATGTTTAAAAGCTTTAAATGATGAAAATGGTAGTAACATGAAAATAGCAGTCGAGGTATTATCACATACAATGAACTCGCACGAGTTTCTGAATTTACCAGCGTTACATCCAACGAATTTATCCGTGGATATTGAAAGCGAAGAAGGACAAAAGACTTACCAATTGCAAGAAGCTCTTTTTCCTTGTTTGAGAAATATGATTCCTCCATCTCTTGCTCTTCCAGTCGTGTTGAAATTTTGTAGAGGAGACTATTTAAATTTGATACAGAGATCGTTGTATTCGCTTGCACACAATATGTCCGAGAACGAGCTTGTTCCTTGTTTTGAGGAGTTGAATGAACGTGCAGTTTCAATTAGGAAACATGGAATTTTTCTTGCATTTAAAGTTTCAAATAAAGCCCAAGCTTATAAAATATTAAAAAAGTTTATGGAAACTGAAAGGAATGCATCGATTCATAAAAGTTTGTTTAAAGCAATTTTTAACTTCTTTATGAGAAATCCCGACGATTATTCTTGGCAGTTAGCCAAAGAAAGCGTGAAAGCTTTACATGTCAATGATATTGAAGCTTTTAATATATTATCGAAGTGCAGAAGAATACCATCACCGTATTTTGTGCGATACGTTTTGTTTACATGGGGCATTTTGGAAGAATTTCCAAATACAAATGACGTAATTGAAGAAGGGAAGTGTCGTATTTTGGAGTCGATTACTCCGGAAAAAGTTTCAAAACTGCCGAAAGAATTTTGTGAAAAGATAATCAAAAAATACTTTCTTAAAAGCAAAGAACTTTCGAAATCCCAATTAAAATGTCACTCTTTCACATGCAAGTACATTATTTACTACACCCAAGGACCAGAGCAGAAACAGTCTATGAAATTAGTGTTTGGGGTTTTAGAAAATTACGTAAAATCAACTTGCTATGACCCAAATACCAGTGCAGTAAGCCGTAAAAATGTCTCCAATTTTGTAACGGAATTTTGCAGTAATTTTATAGAAAAGAAATGTCTGAATAAAGATATTATAGATACATTCGTAACTTATTGGGATGATACTTTAAAGCCATACGAGGCTTTAGACGAATACTTGCATTTACAATTCACGTTGATTTACTTAGATTGCATCAACGAGAAATTAACTATGCTAGAAGTTGGGGAGAAACTTGCCAAGCTTTGCGATGCGCTGAATACCGAAGGGTTGTTTGTTTTGAAGTTTTTCTGCAATTCTTTAAGTATATTGCAAACTAAATTTTCTTCCATTAATAAAGAGGTTGATGCAGCTGAAAATAAAATGACCATCACTGAAGGCATTATAGAAACCAGCAAATCTCCGTCTTGTTTTGCTTTGGCTCTTTCGTTGCTACCAAGATACAGTTCGATGGCGCCTAATATTAAACAGAAATATGACAAAATTCTGGAGGTGGCGACGAATGAATCGAATTTTATAGTTAAAGGTTACTTGCACCATTACTTGATAGATGGCTATTAAATTATTTCTAAGTTGTATGAGAAATTAGGGGAAGTTGTCTTTAAGGTACTTAACATGTAGCTGCATTTCTAAAAACACCAAATCATAAAGTTGAAATTTGTTTTTTGTTAATAGTTATGTGGAACTTATAATACCTTTTATATTAGTTACATTTTAAGGAATGAATCGTAAATAGTATTGTCGAGATAGTGTAATATGTAGACTGTTTCCAAAATCTACAATAAAGGTTTATTTTCGGATAACAGCTTTTATTAAATTATTCTACTGTTAAGCTTTAGTAGTTTGTGGAGACGTGGGATATCTAATGTCTAGATTAGCCACTTGCAAGGAATATTGAACATTTTGTATTTTTAAAAGTTATTGTGTTACATAAACTTATAACGTTGAAGGTAAGTATACTAGATTATTCTTTAAATAGGATTAATTTTTATTGGTATTTTGAAAATCAGTCGTAAGAGAGATTGAGTCGATTGAGTAGGAAAATTAGTACCTGTTCAGGAGACCAATTTATCCACTTCTACATTATAAAGTGTATAAAGATTTACTAGATATTCGCAAATTTGCACAATTACTTAAATTAATATAGTCCACCTGTAATTAGTTAGATGTAAATAGAAGAGTTGTAGGTATGTTTTTTTATACAAGGATAATTCATTCTATTTTTAAGCTTTGTTTCCAGTAATCGAACTAAAATTATTGTTTTCATTGACTATATAAAACGATAAAATACTCAATTGTAGAGTGAATACTATTTATCTCCACAAATGAGAAGTGAACGTATTTTTCAATTTTGTATTTAAACGAAGTATATGAAAATATGGCTGAATATATCTGCTTAAAGCTTACATACATTTAACACGTATTTAATTCTATAGAGAAACCTTACTAATCATGTAAATTAAATAACATTGTTATGGAACTAAAAGTATACTTTATTCATCATTTTGATATACGCAATCACCAAACGGAATGATGACATTTTCTGCATTACCTTTTATCTATTTATATGAAAATTTATCATAAATAAGATTATACATTAATTATTTAGCTATACAATAAACCGATTTCGATTTCAGTGTCATCGTTGTGGATCCGTGAAAACGTTGGTAAGGGGTTCGGGAAAAGTGTCGCTTTGTTCTATCCCAGCTATTGTCAGATTTTCTAATTGGCGAGATTGCTACTACTAGCCTTTTTAATTTCTTCGTTACTTTCCATGTGGTGTGATTATCAGAAGAGAGTTTTGAGATATATTCTTTGAAGGATTAATAGCGTGCTTCCATTAATGTGTTATGCACTTGGTGAGCAAGTCTGTTGTAGGAGGTATTGTCTTGTGGAGTTCGTGGTCTTTTCTCGTTTTCTAGCTCTACGCTCCTCGATAATGAGGTCTCTTACATGGCGGGGAATGGTAACGATTTCAAGCGAGATATTTGGTGTTATGAGTTCTTTCGTCTAGGTCCAGGTCGTGGAGGTCTTTAATTTGAATGGCTAATCTAACATTTTTTTCCAGCTGGATTCACAAATGGCCCCAATTCATACTTTTAGTACAAAATTTTACGGGGTTTCTTTAGTGAGTGTTGTTGTGCTAATGGTGATAATAACTAGGTAGTGATCAAAAGATAGGTCTTGGTTAGCTTCTGCGTGTACAACTATATGTGTTCGCTATACCACTGGTGATTATCAAATCAATTAGGTCTGGTGTTTTCCTTGCCTCACAAGTGGGTTCTCCAGTTATGATATAGCTACGATTATTTCTTTGCATTGTCCTTACTAGATCGCGTCCTTGTGGGTTAATCAGCCTTCAGCCTCAGGCTGTATGATTCGCGTTCCAATCCAATCCTCCTACTATGAATTTCTTGCCTAGGGATCGGAGAAACTCTTCGTACTCCTCTATTGATATGACATGGCTAGGCGGGCTGTCAACTGCCGCGATTGTTAGCAGGTAGGAAAGAACTTGCATTTTGCTGCCTGCACTCTGAATTTTTTCAGTTTGATAGGATTCCAGTTCGTGGTTAGTAATAGTGTTTTTGACAATCGCTGCTAAGCCGCCGTCAGCTGTTCCGTCTGGATGTTTGGTGAAGTGAAGAAGAATATATTATATCGTGATATTTTGATTGACGCTCTGTGCGTTGCGTGAGTTTTTGATACTAATAAGATGTCTACTTGTAATTGTAAGAAAGTTATTATTTCTGGAATGTGCAATGTAATTTGAGTATGTTTGAGTTTTGTCCTTTGCCATTACTTGTTTTTCTAAATATTTGTTGATTTGGTTTGAATTCCAGTGCCTGTGGGGGTGGAACTGAATGTGAATTCATTACGTAAGTTGCTGGTTTAGTTTTTGGTCACATACGGGAATTGTGGGTTAGATTGAGTTAGTTGTTGGGGATAGTGGTATCCTTGAACACTCGGGATATTAAACGTGAAACCGTAATTTTCCGGGCGGATTGATTAATTATTTGATGATTTAACTGACGTTCCTGACAGGCCGAAACCGCAGCCGTTTCCGCATGGAAACATGATTCAAGCAATATTTACATTTGATACATAAATATATTTGTACATACGTTTTTAGTGATATCGCACAGGTTGTAGTTGATCTTCAACGTTACCTGTCAGGCGTGTGGCACTGGACTTTCGAAAACAGTAGAACGCGCCGAACGTGTGCTTACTCTTCGAAAGTCAAATGGCAACCTAACTATAAATAATGAATACCTTATAATGTAGTGCCCTTACTAGTTCATATTCACTTAATTTGAATTGAATTGCCTCGCTTTAACAGTACACAAACAAAATAACTAGGACGCAGATTTTTAATATAATATATTCTTCTTCACATCGTGCATTGTAACAATTAGCAATAGTTAGCAGTGGATTTTGGAATCTTGCCACATAGTTCTTATTTCCAGCATAGTATGGTTGCCTCAATGGAAACGGAGTAAATTTCAAAATTCCATTCTCTGAGTGGAGTAATAATAGTATGATTTTTACGGTAGCCAATTTTCCGTGTTAATACTGTGTCTTATTTCCACAACAAGGTTTTTCAATTTTTAGAGGTGACACTGCTTTGTTAGATATGTTACCAACAGAACTAAAAAGGCGGAAGATTTGCGAAACATACTTTAATGAGTCGGCATTCGTTAATGTGTTAAAACAACGACTTAATCGAAAGTTTCACTGAGAATCCAAGTGAAAACTGTAACAATAAAATCATTTCGGCGCGGGAACTGTTGCTTCCTAAGCAACCGCAGCATGTTTTTCCCTACATTTTGTGATTCTGAGCCACTTTTGTTGAGACGTACCAAAAACCAGAAAATGTATGAACGGCTTACTATTTCTACTTCCACGAGAACCGAAAACTTCAGAGATTCTTCCACTTTGTCTCCAACATTAACATGTATTTTGAACTCTGACAGTAGATCACCAAAACTCTAACAGTAACAGTTAGTTATAAAAAATACGTTACATCATTTTCAACAAGCAAGCAAGTGCTATTAATATCCAAATATAAGAAAACCAAAACAATAAAAGCCCAAAGACTTGGAGTTTTACGTAAAAGATTTAAAAAAATGTCTACGGATATTAGCAGAAATCAAACCAAAAATAATGCGATTCTTAGAATGCAACTATCCCACACATCCCGCCAACGATGGGTGCCAGAAATTATTAATTGGCAATGAACATTTATTACTCTTCGCCATCATCATACAGAAATTTAAAAAAGAATGGAATCATTCTTCCCGCCATATCAACCCTACAGTCGTACCTCAGCAATATTGTTGTTTTACCTGAATTCGGAGATGATATATTTCTGCGAATTTCGAAGAAAGTTCAGAACTGGACAGGCGTGCAATGCCTGTGCGTTTTAATGTTTGAAGAAATTTCACTTAAAAAACATTTGAATTACAATAAGAAACACGATTTCAGGGAAGGCCTCGAAGATCTTTGAGAACTTCATCATCATCATCTGACATGGAGCTGACTCGAGGGTCAATCCTGAATTACGCCAAGCCCACCTCATGCCAGTAGGTGGGTAGGGATGGAATGTATAGGGTGGGATCGGGTGGGGCATTGCACAACGTTAGCATACCGCAAGACACCGCTGCTGCTACACCGGGTAGTTAGTAAGCTACGCATCAATGGGGTTTTTGAGAACGTAACCGAGACCGTTATGCGATTATGCATTTGAGCCTAATAACTTTGGTTTCAAAGTTTCACTTTGTTCTTATTTCACATCTATCTATTGTTCTAAGGTTACAGATTGTACCTATCTTAGTGTCCTAATAACTATTAAACTACTTAGTATTTACACCCAAACTTTTCCAACTGTCCGTTATGCGGCTACGCCTTTGAACTAATAGCTTTGGTATCAAGTTTTACAGTGTTCCTCGAAGATCTTTGAGAACTTGGAGGAAAAATACATAGTGTTTATAGCAGCCGGATTAACTAATAGATGGAAAATTCCACTAGCCTATTTTTTAATTGAAAACTCAACTAACTCAGGACATTTAATGGCCTTAGTTAAAACGTGTTTATATAAATTAAAACGATGTGGTTTTATTGTAGAAGGGGTAGTTTGTGATGTAGGATATAATAACAGACCAACAATTTCAAAATTAGAAATCAAAGTAAAACCCATTTTTAGAAGCAGAAAATCAAAATATTTATTTTTTCTATGATGTACCTTGTAATAATCCTTGAGTTCGGGTGCCGGGCATGCTCATAGCCCAGGGTTCGCTGGATACAAAGTTTGTTATAAAATTTATAATGTTTATTCCTATTAATGTACAAGTCTAGCCTAACTAAAGTATTTGATTGGAATAACAATAAATGCAACTAAAAAAAATCCTAAATTCTAGGTTAAATGAACAAGCACAAAATAAAACGGGTATTCTAAATGAAATTAATTTGGCCGTAGTCCGGTCCTGGAATGTTGGCAATTCTGCTTTGGGCCGCGAAGGGTGCGCCTTTCGCTGCGCACGGGACTGGGCGCTGTCGTCCGCTGGAATCCACGCGGATCTCGGAATTTGAGGTTACTGGTACTAAATTATAAATCAAATGTTGTTATTAATACACACAGGTTATAGCAGACTGGAATCTACGGTGTAGTTACTAAAAGTTAACAACGGTGCGGTGAATCGGGTCTGTGAATTTTTAAGCGGTCGTAGTTCGGCGAGTTTTGTCGGTGTTTCAAATGCGGCGGAATTCTTAGAGCGGATTCAAAATTCAAGCTCAGGTTGCCCCATGCCGACAAAATTGTATTGCTTTATTCGTAGTAAATTCCTTCTCTGTGGGGTTTCTCTCTTGATGTGAAATACGTGAATTTGCTTTAATTATTCGGGTCTATTTACGGGTAGGATACACTTTCAGAATGCGGTGCAAAACAGATAAATTCAGTGTTCGGGCCAAAATTCAAACGGGGATCGCTTTTAGCAAAACGCGGGGTTACAACCCCAGGCTAAGCTAGAGCACAGGGAAAAGTAATTGCTGTCAGAATGCGGTTTGCACCAGATTAAGACAGAACTTCTCAGGAGTTTATGCAGGATTCTCCGGTTTGCGGTAAATTGTATTTGGGTACAGAACTCGGATTATAAGTTTCAGTTCCGGACAAGTTTTCCAAGCTGGACTTCTTCCTTCTGGTCTGGACTCAAAAGTTTCAGATTTTTCCTCGGGGAGTTGCTTTTGTATCAATTTTCCATCTGGGTCTCGGTCCGGCGCACTTCGGTTCTCTGGGAGTGGGAAACGCTTCGCTAACCTCCACTTGCAGCGCCGCGGGCGCTCCAACGGTGAATTAACAACGCGAAAATTTCCTAGACAAATTTAAAATGCGTTGTCGCCAAGAACTTCGTTACAACCTCACGTAGTCAGAAGCATCCGAAATCAGTTAGTAACACATGACTTTTTATTAAATAACGAATTGGTGTCATGGAACGGTATTAAAGATTTATATAATTTAGATAAGCAGAGTAAAATAGCCAGGTCGTTGCCAAAATTGTCAGATATTCATATTTTCCCCAATGCATTTCAAAAATTGTGCTGCAGTTATTATATTTCGAAAATTTATTGCCATATGGAACGACTTCCTTAAAGCTCAAAAAGCTCTACATATATATCTGTAATTACAATTTACCCTTATTTCTTTGGAAAGCTCATCTTTGTTACAAATTGGTGAACGTCTTCTAAAATTATACGATTCATTGTTAAACCTTAACGACTCCTTTATTGTTGATAGTTTTGATACAATTTTATTGTATTGTATTGTTCAAATATTTTCTTCTAAGTGATGTTGCAGACATAGCAGAAGAAAATCGTTAGATTTTGATGGAGAGTGTAATTAAGAACGGCGATGCCGTGGATCGGTCTGTTCTGATCATCTTTCTACTTCCCAATAAAATTCCTTCGTCTGCCAACATTAAATTCAAATATGAATCAATTATGGAAGTGTTATTGAAAGAGCAAGAGCCAATTGTACAAATTTATTTGGACAAGTATTCACAGCATTCCTTGGAACAGTGAAAATTGAGGAAAATTCCTTTGCTATTATTTTTCGATTTATGTATAGGTAATCGGGGATGATGTGTAATCCGCCTTTTATTATATTTATAGTATAATACTAAACCGCTAATTAAATTTCGATAATAATAATTATCATATCTAGAGGTATTGCAATTAGTATTTAGATTGGTTAACTTTTATGTTCAAGCATGAAATAAAACACAAATAACAAGAATATGTTGTTTTTGTTTGTAAGTTTGCGTATGTATGTACGAGGCGTGTCCGGGATCTAAAGTACCATTGCTTTTCACTCTGCTCTGTTTTGTTTCTGTCAAAACGCTACAATGAAATGAACATCATACATGTTTGTACTACAATCTGTGAAACTTTGAAGGCGTTTGATTAATAAATAGCTGAAAAATGAGTGTAAATATGGTATCACCTTTTATTAATGCGTGCCCAGTCGAAATTCGCTGCGTAATTCGGTTTCTTCATGCAAAAAGAATCCCGGTGTGAAAAATTCACAGCGAATTGGTTATAACAAATTTCTATTACAAATTTGTTTTATGGTGGTTTGTCCAATTGTAGTTTTAGTGTTCGACAGTTACGCCTGTCAGAGATATAACGGAGCTGCAAAGAACAGAGTTCCATTTAGAAAACAGACAATAGAAAAACAGATATTCTAGAATTCATAAATATTTCAAAATTGAGCATTTTAATAACTGTCCGGAAACCCAACCCTTGGCTTTCAGAGTTTAGAAGTACAAACTATTAAACTCACTGTTGGGGTCCTTATGGCACAATTGTATACTTTTCGACCTTTTCCAAATTTATAGTAATTTAACTGAATTAGGTTGAACAGATATACGCGGGGCATTGTTAAAAATTGTCGGATACTAAACCCGAAAGTCATAAAGACATTACCTTTTTCCCTAAACGTTTTGAGATTTATTGTAGTATGTTTTAAGATTAATTGTAGTTTGGACATTTCTGAATTTATAGCCGCTATTTGTAGCTGCTAAAAAGGAGCTCAATTAACATGTGCATTTGTTTGTTGCCACTCGAGAACTGGGAAGAACTCGCCGATCATAAACTTACATTACCTTTTGGCAGGTCATTTCAATTACACAGTTCCAGGCTGACTATGAAAAACTTATAACTAACCAAACGGTTTGTCAGAACTTGGAGCAATTAGTAATAAACGTGGAATATCAATAAATATATTTAAAAGTTAAGTGCTTGGCCCTACACAGCCAGGGGTCAGTAAACAAAGGGTCCCAATGGTGGGCAACAAGCACATTTAGAACAGAGCTCCATTGGTACAATCTTTATCAAAGAGCCTGAGTTTGAGGGAAGCTCCCGCCTCCAAAAAGCTGACTTGGTAAGGAAGAAAGATTAGTTTAGACAGTCTTGAACTAGTTTTGTTTAGTTAAACACCTAAATTCTAAATTCAGTAACGAACCGAGTCTTTAGTTATTTCCGCTACCAAGTAATTCTCAGTTCTTCTTATAAGTTGCAAGTCACCATTTCATTTTCTGTCAATTAAAATTATTTCATTTATTTGTTCATCTTTATATTTTACTTATAATAAATTAACTTAGACTTATCCCTTAGTGTTCTATTCGTTTTAACTGCGCCGTTAAAGAGTCAATAGTTTTATGTAAACAAAGTGTTGCATCTACCTTTGGGGCGACCACAACAAGCTCAAGGTAAGTCATTAGTTCCAATATAACACCAAGGTGTCCTAGGTTACAGCCTCCTTTCCGCTCGGACAGGCTACATTAGTTTAATTATGTATAAGCAGAAGTTGTAAGGATCAGGGGTAAAATCAAAACCAAGCCTCCCCTGGCGTCCTGTTACATGATATCTGTGTATGGTACTGTATCCCCTAAGCAGGTTTCGGTATGGTGTAAAAAATTTGATGAAGGAAGAAGGGTCGATTTGCACGATGAAAAAAGATCTGGAAGACCACGAATTTCGGTTACAGCTGAAAACATTAATCGGGTAAATGAACTGTTACTGACAGATCGCAGACTTAAAGTGCGAGATATGACAGTTACTCTAGGAATACCGAAAACAGTTATTCACCAGATTTTGACTCAAAAATGGGGTTACAAAAAAAATTCAGCACGCTGGGTTTCCAAATGTTTAACAGACCATCATCGAGACCTTCGCATGGGAATCTGCCTCCAAAACCTTATCCGTTACAACGAAAATCCGGATGTTATAATGGATATTGTTACAGGTGACGAAACATGGGTTCACCATACTACACCTGAAAACAAAGTTGATTCGATGGTGTCTCCTCGAACAAAAAAGTTTCGACAAAATCTTTCAGCAAAAAAGTGCTCGCAACCGTTTTCTGGGTCGCCAAAGGATTACTTCTTGTCGAATGTATACAATATGGTGAAACTGTTAATGCTACACGTTAATATGAAACTCTGAAAAATTTGAGAGCTGCAATAAAACGTAAAAGGCCTGGTTTGTTAACGCGAGGTGTTAAATTTTGCCACCACACCACACACACACACACACAGCAAAAGACACGAGAAATCTCCTTAAGTCGTTCAAGTGGGAAGTGTTGGAATATCCACCATACAGTCCGCATTTAGCCCCTTCAGATTATTGGTTGTTTGGCCCGCTGAAGAGATTTTTGGGTGGTAAGAGGTTTGAGAGCGACGATGAAATGATTGCTCCTACGAAAAAATTGATGCGGTCTTGGGCACGGCGTTTTTTGAGACGAGTGTGCAAAAACTCGTTCCACGGTGGAGTATGTGTCTAGATCTTAAGGACGATTATGTGGAAAAGTAATATATATACTTGTAGGTTGTAGATGTAGTTTAATATGTATTATAATAAATCTTGTTTGTTATAAAATTTTTAGGTCTTTGGTACCTTAGATTCCGGACACGCCTCGTATTGTGTAACTTTAAATAAATAGGTTACATGTTTAGTTCCATTTTACTATTACTGTTCTTTTCAAATTTCTAGTTTAGTGCATTTATTTTTCTTGTATTTGTATTTTGATTGAGCGAGATCTAGGATGCGGTTTTCGAAGCATCTTCATGCACTCAGACCATATTTGGTCCATTGTACACCCTAACTAAGAATTTTGCCTATCTGGGGTAATTCCAACTCCAGTAGTGATTTTTAACGTGTCACACATCACAGTGGCACGGGACCTACGGCTTTACTTCTTATCCGATAGAAGGACCACATTCAAATTGTTGCCTGCCAGAAATATCTCGCCGACTTCAGTCAGGATGGAACCCGCGTCCCTTGGATCTACATACAAATGCACTAACCAGTAGGCGACCGAGGCTGGCCATTATTTTTACGTATATTACAAAACAAGATAATTAGGAATCACATTACGTATCCATATTTTGCTTAATTTGCTTTATTGAGTAAACGGAGTATTTTCACTTTTCATGGTTAATATCTCATATTTATAGTATACGAACCTATTCAGCTCATGGAAATATGAGATTTTTCAGAAATTAAATATTCAAGTGCAGGTTACCCATAAAAATGACTTATATTCACAGTGTGGAATAATTACGTGCAATAGCTTCATTAAAATTTCTTTTTAATACAAACACTGAGCTGGTGGAAATTTGATCATAGTCTTCTATTACATGTTTGCCTTATTTAGGAACTGGTGATAAAATTATGTATTTTTGGCGTGAAATTTCACTATTTTATCAAAGTAATTTATATTAAGTTGGACATAAAAATTTCATTTATATATTGTTATATATAATTTTAATTAAGAAGAGAAAAAAATATAAATTAATTTAAATTTTCTTGCAATTTGCAATCATATTTTTAAATAGAATGATAACTTTTATAAATTAAGAATAATTGGGCGCCAGGTAACAAATTTAGAACTTGTCGCCAAATATTAAACAAAATATACCACGGCTCTCGAGCATGATTACTCAATTCCCAGAAGTCGGTTCTATATAACGTTTTAGATTTCTAAGAGAAAATGGACATTTAAATGAACTATCAAATACGCAGCTAACTCGAGTTGGTTCAACACGTCGGCCGGTCTGCGTACGATAACCTATAAATGCTTGTTAAAAAGCTCTAAATAAAACTCAGATAGTTACAAGTATTATTCTCTAGTGTTTCCTCTATTCTCTGATACTCCCATGCTTCCTGCATAGGTACGTAATATTTGATTTACCTTATTGAGCAATCTCTTCATCCAAATGTGAATATTTTCTAAGGAACGTCGATGACCTTCAAGCAGCCTTTCACGCAGCTTCCCAAGCTTCAATTCACTTTCTCAAAACTTAACTTTGCAAGTTAAACTAGCTCACTTATTTTTTGAAAGAAACTCGGTTTATGACTTGAACAAACGTATTTTTATTATAATAAATAAAGTTAATTGATTTTAAATTTCAGGAGCAAAAAACGTAATTACAAAATTGCTCTCTACTTCATTGTTTTATCAACAAACTTCTTAACAACGGACAAAATCGCCTTAACGACGATGCCATAATTACACAAATATAACCGAAGGATACTTGGATCAAATTACAAAATTGAGATTTATATGTTGATAGATAAATAATAAATATAAAAATGTTCATAATTCATCGGTGTCACTGTCCAAACAAGTTCTGACTTTATAAACACATTATACAAATCCTAAATCAACCTCTAAAACACTCTCTGTATTTCACGATTGTCTAAAACACATTTTCACAAATTGTTCCGATAATGCAGCAAATTCCTTCGTGACTTAATAAACATCAGAGCCAAGCTTATATCTAAGCTCGAGGCATGTTATTGCATCTTACTACATGTATATCTTTACATATAGAAGCTTTTAAATAATATTTAACAATAATTCTTTCTGTCATAGGTTTATATTAAAATACGAATTTGGAAGTGTTTCCAACCAAGCAAGAAGTTATCTGCGTCTTAGTCTACCCTTTATTACTGATCACAAAGAAACCGAATTCCAAGACATCGTAATAATGAACGAATATCCTTATAAAAATAACATAAACCGAGCTAACGAGTCAAAATTCATCACAATATATATCCAAATATTAGATTTGTGTCGGTGTAAGTAATAACAATAGACCTTCGATAATGACATTGACTTGAGTATTCGTTGCGACGTTACTGGTTTCAACTTAAATTCTGTTTCAAATTTCTGCTAACAGTATTTAACCAAGGAAAATTCTAGAAAAAAAGATTATGTCCAATAACTCAACGCATTCTGAATAAATTCAGTAAAAACAGAAACATCGGAGATAGCTCAGATGACGTCATTTATTCTTCATTTCAATATCAAACTTTTGTTCTAAAAAATAACCTGGAAAAGCTCTACTTCCGCAGAGGATTAGTTAAACCCTAGCTAGGTGCGAGGATAAACATTCAGTTGAACATTGCGCTACTTCGTAGCACACAGGATATATGCTCTTTATCCCCAGCCAAGTGTGGGGACAGACCTTGGGTTACTGTTACTCCCTAGATCCGTGCGGGATAAACCTTCAATTAAACATTGTGTTACTCCTTAGCTAAGTGCGGAGCTAGACCTGAGTTAGTCCCGAGCTAAGTATGAAGATACACCCTGAACGAGTTCCTAGGAATTTGTGAGGATAAACGTTCTGCTTAACATTTTATTACTCCCTAGATAAGTGCGAAGGCTAGACCGTGAATATCTTCCTATTTAAGTGCGAAGGTAGACCTCGAGTTAATCTCTAGTGAATCGCAGGCATAGACCGTGAGCTACACCCTAGCTAAGTGCGTAAATAGACCTTGAGTTAGTCGCTAGTTAAGTACGGAAATAGACCTTGAGCGAGTCCCTACGAAATTGGGAGCATAAACATTCAGTTAAACGTTGGATTACTCATTAGCTAAGTGTTAAGATAGACCTTGGGTAACTCCCTAGTTAAGTGCGAAGATTGACCACAAGTTAATCTCTAGCTAAGTGCAGGGATACACCTTGAGCTACACCTTAGCTAATTGCCAAAATAAACCTTGAGTTAGCCCATAGCTACGTACGAAGATAGAGCGAGTTCCTAGGTAATTGTGAGGATAAGCATCCACTTAATCATTGAATTACTCTTTAGCTAAGTGCGATGATAGACCTTGAGTTTGTTCCTAGCTAAGTACGAAGATACACCTTTGCGAGTCCCTAGGTTATTGCGAGGATAAACATTGAATGACTCTTTAGCTAAGTACACAGATAGATCTTGAGCGAGTTCCTAGGTAATTACGAGGGATAAACCTTCATTTAAACATTAAATTCTTCTCTAGACAAGTACGAAGATAAACCTTGAGCTACTCTCTAGCTAAGTGCGAGGATCATTTTAAATAATTTTAGATTTATTTTCCATTTCCAGGGCTGACTTGCTACTTTCTATACAACATTTTTGGCTCGATAAAGAAATATCCAACATGTATTTAGAATATTTTTATTTTTTATTTTGGTCTTATAAAAAATTATATTATTTAAGTTAAAATTAGCTTCCATTTTCCGGTTGCGGTTGCTGTTTTCTATTTAAAAGGTATGACCTGGAATAAACAGACAATTTTATGTTTCAATTATCCTAAATTCCTTTTTTTTGCTATACTTTAAATATTCTGTAATTAACACTATAATTTCCATTTCACTTGCATTTTTACAAAATATGTGGCCTAATATAGACACTTTTTCTTACATACTAAACTAACATCTTCCTAGTTTACAACTTAAAGAAAGGTTTATAATTCTCGTGCTTGGTAGCGTTGAAAAATCTTCCACAAAGGCCGCACTTATTGTTATGCTTCAATTTTTCGGGGCAGCCCGTACCAGGTTCGCCGGGTTTATAAACAGGAAGCCCAATATAATTGCCTCCAGGTCCGTAATTGCACACAAATAGGAATTCATAAGAGTCTGTTCCATCAGGCAGTTTTACTACGTAATGCGATGCGGCGCATCCTATTCTGTGCGTATCAGCCCACATCATCTGGGTGTAATGCCCAACCTTAAAATCGGGACCTCTGAAATGATTATCAATTACTAAGATTCAAATTCAAGAAGAAACATTTACAGTGGTATTAAAAAGTTCCGCACTGTACTATACTACTAAGCCCATAATTGTTTTTATTAAACATTAATATTTTACGTGTAATATCATCAATTATCGTCAACTCTAATTAGCTTCTTAAAATTCTATAAAGAAGATTAAAATAAGACTTTCTTAGGGGATTCCTTTAATTAATTGTCTAACCACTCATGCATAGGTAAATAATGAGGTGGTTAGTAAGTCCATTAAAAACTAGTTTGTACGAAAAATACCGATGGTATTATGAGTATATAACTACTGTAATCAATTTAAAACATCCACTCTTTGAATTTCGTACAAAGATGCAAAATGATATCTCAGAAGTAACAAACGACATTGTATATCCAAAAATGGTTGGTATTTTTCGCTTAAATGAGGCGCTTCCAGTCGTGAAATCGCCGTCAAATAAAATGTAATCAATCTTCGATTGTTCGAGTTATTGGAAAGTATGTTTTTTTGAAAATAGACGAAAAACCACGTAATGGGCCACCAAAAAGGACCATCGGTTCGTATTAACGAGAACAAACAGATATATAAAAGCTTTAACTCAAGCGAATAATCAAAATGCGGTCCGAAGCTACTGGCGTGAGTATGTGTACTGAGAAGAAGATTGCCTACTTTTTGGACTTAGAGGATGTAGATCACAGAAGACGCCGTAGTTTTCCAAGAAGTAAAGACATCACTGTTCGCTATAGGCAAAGGAACACCGCAGAGCAGTGGCAGAAGGTGCTATTCAGTGCGGAATCAACTATTAACATCAGTTATCATACTGGAAATTCGTATACCAGAAAGCTTCCTGACAAATAAAATCCACGGGATAGATTGGCCAGTCCAATCTCCAGACTTGAGTCAGTAGGGCAAAAAAGGATATCAAACATAACTCGGAAAGGAAGATAATTAATCGAATCTTTGATTTGTACCAGGTTTCGTTGTATTTGGAAAAAGGAACTAGAAAACTAGTAAATGCCATGCATCATCAACAAGGGCTGGTGTATAGTTCTTACGATGAGCATTTCTCAGTTTCGGATTAGCGCTTTATTTGCATGTCACAAACTGAACGTATTTCTGTCTTTGTTAATTGCTCGCGGATTCATATTTCCGACAAAGACGTATGTCGTAGTGACATCTGCAAACGAAACAACACCAACACTGTACGTGTGACATGTTCTGTCGACTGATACGTATAGTAGAAAGAAACAAAGATACTTGAAGAATATCGCGCTATACATCCAAACGTCACTACTTAAATCTGTTTCCGCCAGTATTTAAAAAGTTTTGGAGGTTTATATGGCAATATTTTATTTTCTAAAGTTACCTAAGAGTTTTTATTTACAATGTTGTTTATTGCTTTTTTTTTATTTGTTAGCCACGAATTTACAATCTGCCATTATAATGTGGCATTCGGTAAATGTTATGAATATATGTGTATGACACGTGAAAAAATACTCAATGGTAATTGTTCTTTATACGCTATCCTATGATGGAGTTGTTATGATGTTTATTGCTGAAATTTATTGTATACACTTTGGGAACCATTGTTTTTGCTGGGAAATAGTTCTGTAGATGTTCCGGTTTGTTTTGGTTTGTGGAAATTGGTATTAAGAGGTTGAAGATAAGTTAATAGCATTTTTGTTATACAACCATTAAAAGGTAATTACAATTACTGGAGTGTATTCTTGAAAATGGTAAATGGTAAAACAGGCGTAAACAGTATGAGTAAAATATACAATGACTTTTTTCAACGTACATTCTGTACACTACATCTCTAACTGTCATTCTTAATGTTTCCGGCATATCTTCAGTTTTTAAGTTTTTTCTGAAGCTGTACATTTTTTTTATTAATGGAGGTTGTCTTTCCTTCGCTGCACGATTTTCCGTATGGTGGATACACTTATTTTTAATGCATTTGCAACTCGTTTCCGAACCGCTACAACGTCGCGTAATTGGCCAAAATTGTCTTTTTCGCACGTAAAATAATCGAATAGATTTAACACAAACTGTTGACACTGCGCATTCAAAACATGTCCGGACATTTCTAATAAGGTTTTCTTTTTACAACAGCTAAACACCAACTAACATCCAATGTTGAACTAGCTCAATTCAATCAGTACAATCGTGTTTTCAATAATACATTCCAGTAACTGTAATTACCTTTTAATGGCCGTATAACAAAAATGCTATTAACTTATCTTCAACCTCTTAATACCAATTTCCACAAACCAAACCAAACCCGGGTTATCTACAGAATTATTTCCCAGAAAAAACAAAGGTTTCCAAAGGGTATAAAATAAATTTCATCAATAAACAAGGTAACTTTGAAAAACAAAATATTGACACATAAACCTCCAAAACATTTTAAATACTGCTGGAAACAGATTTAAGTAGTGACGCTTGAATGCAAAAGCGCAACATTCTTCAAGTATCTCTGTTTCTTTCTACTAAACGTGTCAGCCGACAGAATACGTCTCACGTACAGTGTCGGTGTTGTTTCGTTCGTAGATGTCACTACGACATACATCTTTGTCGGAAAGATGAATCTGCGAGTAACTAACAAAGACAGAAATGCGTTCAGTTTGTGGCATGCAAATAAAACGCTAATCCGAAACTGAAAATGCTCATCGTAAGAACTATATCTTATATTTAAATTCGTTTAAATTTAAATAACCTGTTATATAATATTTGGGGGTTTTTGTTTTAATTTACAGGGCATAATGTTTATAAATTGTATGTATTTTTTATGAAATTTCTGCTGTGCTTTTTAGGTATAAAATGGGATTATATTTTGATTTGATATAGATAGTGAAGGCTTGATAAATATTTGAAAGACATTCCACGGTTTTTACAGGGGTGCGAAACTTTCTAACACCACTGTAACTGCGCCAATTATTTCTGCGTATATTGAATAATATCGTTTAGAAGAATTAAGAAAATATGGATAAATGCATATGTATACATTGCAAAACTAAATTAAATGAAAAAGTGGTTTCCAATTAACTCTCTTTGCAGGTGTAAAATTCCGGTAAGTATGTAAATGTTATTTAAATATCTTTATTACTATATACCTGTCTCTAGTGTCCAACACCCATTCATTTTTAAAAATAGTCACTTCATCGTACCAATACTGCACGAGACGTTGCATTGCAATTGTAAAATTAATATTATCTGCGCTGCTGTTGACGAATCCCAAGTTCTGGCCCACATGATCGAATTTTTCTAAAAATAAACAACAAAGATTTAAAACACTTTTTCTTTGTTTTGATTTTGATATGAACAATGAGTCAATCTTTGAAAGGTTACGGAATGTTTTGTTACAAGAAGCTAATTCAGACATTTTTATTACCTGTATGATTAATGCTAACGGATCTTACTATGTTAAGAAGTTTGCTAAATTAATGATATACTAATTTATATTAGCACGTTTTGATTTAATTATAGTTTTTTTAACTTACTCGTTCTGCGACAACCATCGTGTATCAGAGCGGCTCCGTTACATGCATTTGCCCAACATTGTGCTGTGAATTCAAGTTCTCTGTCGTAAGTCTGCGAAAATAAGAGTTTTTTTTTTAATATGAAATTTAAAAAGTTACTCCCCAGTGTGACTGCTGAACACCTTAGTTGCTTACTAAGGCTAGGCAGTTAAGTTAAACCAAACTACGAGGCTTGTTCAACTGAAACCCATCTTCGACCAACTTAGCCTTGAAAACAAATGCAATAATTCAATTGTTAGTAGTGTTTGTAAGCAACACATTAATAAATTTCTGGCATTTGAATTTGATTCTGACTTTTAAAACTTCGATTTTGAAATAGCGTTTGTTGTTGAAAATCCGTCCAAGTTTGATTAGCGTGCGTCCTACAGTTTTTATGCGCAGAGGGTGTGCAGCCATTGCAGATTCATACGCGAATGCAAGCAGTGTATGGAAATGCATTTATTGCGTACCCAACTGTGAAGGAATGGTGCCGACAATTTAAGAGTGCGAAAGAGGGGACTATGGATGAGCCGCGACCAGGCGCACGGTGTACTGCATTAACAGAAAACTATATGGCATGTGTGGAAGGCCTTATTAGAGAAAATCGTCGAATTTCAATTAGAGACATTTCAGAAATTATTGGTGCGAGTGTAGGATCTGTCCATAGTATTGTTCGTAATCTGGGTTATAGCAAAGTTTGTTCGCAATGGATTCCTCGTCTCTTGTGTAATGAAGAAAAATGCTTGAGAATGGGCTTATCTCTGCAACACCTCACACACTAAGGCAAAATGGTGATGACTTTCTTCTGTCAATAGTTGCTGGTGACGAAACTTGTTGCCATTACTACGAGCCATCAAGTAAGTTATTGTCGATGCAGTAGAAACATTCAAGTTCACCACCATCGAAGAAGTTTAAAGCACAACCTTCTGCAGACAATGTGATGTTAACATGAAGGACCCTGTTGATATAGATTAAGGAATCTGGAGTAAATATCAATGCAAATCTGTAAAATGAAACTTTGAACAAGCTTCATCAAGCAATAGGACGGAAAAGTCCAGGAAAACTTACGCGTGGGGTCATTTTGCTGCACGACAATGCTAGGCTTCATGTTGCTAATGTGGTAAAAGAAAATCTTCATCGAAAGAAATGGGGGGTGTTATAGCATCCACCTTATGGCCCGGATCTATCGCCCTGCGATTTCCATAGTTTGGGACCACTGAAAAAGGCGTTAAAAGGTCGACATTTTGAGTTTGACGCAGAAGTACAGGGTATACGTCGGTTAGTAAAACAATGGGATAGGTGTCTTAACTGTGACGGTAATTATTTGTAATTAAATTGTTGAATACATTTTTAATAAAGCAAAGATGGGTTTCAATTGTACACATCTCGTAGCATCTCATATGCATTTTTTTCTTAAAAAGCATGCAGAACGGCAAAATTTAGTTTTTTTTCTGTAACGTTGAGTTTCTTATTATACATCAGCGTTCGATCTTGGATTTTTTTTTAAATGTGTAATGCAAGCGTATGGAAATGCCTAAGAACCAAATCTTAGAAATATTGGACAAAAAGATTTCTTGAAACTACATTTATGCATTTTGTAATGAAATTTGTATTTTTTCTGATAAATATGCACTAATTTTCCAGTTATTAGTCAATTTAGCTCGAACCCGTAAACTTTGTCATTCCAGAATATTGGCAAATGTGTGTTTTTAAATTATTTATGGTTTGTAAGTAATATTTTTGCTTGTTTTGGTATATTTATTCCAAGTACTTTGTTTAGCTTTTTAAATTGAAAATGTTAACATTTGAGAATTTTGAAAAAGGAACAATATTAATTTAAAATAAAGGGTACTTTTAGAATCTTCTAATATATATTCATTTTTTATTTCTATTTACAATGATGGATCTATACTAAAATGTTCACCTTTTTTTTATCAGAAATTAAAATTGTAATCGTGTGGGAATGATTACAAC
>JABXWE010042801.1:0-16276 GCA_014611495.1 Limonius californicus | reverse complement strand
ACTTACTTTTGGAACACTAAATAAGTTTTGCTTATTTCCGCATAATAAACATTGCTTTATTACAATATATTACTAATACAACAACTAAACTAAATATCTCAACTCGCTAATTAAGTTAATTCAGAAAATTAAATGATACTTTTAGTTGAATATTAACCATTAGACCGCAATAATTTAAGGCGCGAAAATTAAATTTGACGTTTTAAGGTACTCGAGCGACGCTGCTGCCATCTAGCGGCCAACATTTCGTTAGGCCCATATCAAACTCAAGTGACACCACCATACAAAGGGGGTGGAGTTTGGTTTCCATGCATCTTGGTCTAGACTAATAAGAAATTAAACAGCTAACTAGTTGAATCCTTGGGCTACGTCTCACGCTCTGATATTTTCATTAAAACGCTAATAAATATGAAATGTGAAAATATAAAAAATATAGTCGGCAAGAGGATGTTTCATTGTTCAGGAGAATTGATTTTGAAGTTTTTGCAGACTGTTGATTCTATTCTCTGTTTTTGATTTTGCTATTACAGTTTTCCGAAATTTGTGCAATTTTTTTAAAATAAATCGTATTTTTTATATTTCTACAGCTGTTTGCGCTGTCAATTATTTTATCTGATTGAATCTTTGAGTACAGGGTGTTTGAACTAATAGCCAGAAATATTTATCTACGAATTTCTACTCGAAATTATACTCTCAGCGCATAATTAATTCCATAGCATAGTAATAATATTTGCTTTTTCTTTGAGTAAACTTCATGCGATATTGATATTTTAGATGCAACACCATGTATATTATTTATTTTTTGTGAATTCCACTTAAAATTCTAAGCAAATTAATGCATTTAATTTCCTATTTCTGAGCTACTTGGATTTTTTACAAGTCCAAAGATTCCCTTCAAGATATTAATTTGATTTAAACGGAACACTGTTAGTATCACTCAGTATAATATGGAAACAACATGCTGCTGCTCCCCTAGTAAATATAGAGCTTTCCCTTGGAAAACGTAAAAAACTGATGGAAAAACCCAGCGCGTTGTAATAAAAACCGATAATTGAATACGTTGTTTGAGTAATGTTTAATTTAAACGAAACCGTCTAGAATAATAAGAAATTAATTAGCTAACTAGTTGAACCCTTGGGCTACGCCTCACACTCTGATATTTTCATTAAAACGCTAATAAATATGAAATGTGAAAATATAAAAAATATAATCGGCAGAAGGATGTTTCATTGTTAAGGAAAATTGATTTTGAAGTTTTGCAGACTGTTGACTCTATTCTTTGTTTTTGATTTTGTTATTGCATTTTCCCTCAGTCCCTGTTTGCACTCTCAATTATTTCATCTAATTCAATCTTTGAGTACAGAGTGTTTCAACTAATAGCCAGAAATTGTTAACCTTTTCTACTCGAAATTATACTCTCAGCGTATAATCAATTCCATAGCATAGTAATCATATTTGTTTTTTCTTTCGGAGAACTTCATGCGATATTGATATTTTAAATGCAACACCATGTATATTATTTATTTTTTATATATTCTACTTGAAATTCTAAGGAAATTAGTACACTTAATTTACTATTTCTGAGGTACTTAGATTTTTTGCAATACCAAAGGCACCTGTTTTACTTCTATCACTCCCAATGTTAATATCACTCAGTATAAAATGGAAACAACATGCTGATGCTCTCCTAGTAAATGTAGAGCTTTCCCTTCGAAAACAAAAAAACGAATGGAAAAACCCCAGCGTGTTGTAATAAAAATCGATAATTGAATACGTTGTTACAGTAACGTTTAATTTAAACGAAACCGTCTAGAATAATAAGAAATTAATTAGCTAACTAGTTGAACCCTTGGGCTACGGCCCACACTTTGGTATTTCCATTAAAACACTAATAAATATGAAATGTGAAAATATAAAAAATATAGCCGGCAAAAGGATGTTTTATTGTTGAGGTAATATGATTTTGAATTTTTGCAGACTGTTGGCTCTAGTCTTTGTGTTTGATTTTGTAATTGCAATCTTTGAGTACAGAGTGTGTCAACTAATAGCCAGAAATTGTTAACCTTTTCTACTCGAAATTATACTCTCAACGTATAATCAATTCCATAACATAGTAATCATATTTGTTTTTTCTTTCGGAGAACTTCATGCGATATTGATATTTTAAATGCAACACCATGTATATTATTTATTTTTTATATATTCTACTTGAAGTTCTAAGGATATTAGTACCCTTAATCTACTATTTCTGAGCTACTTAGATTTTTTGCAATACCAAAGGCACCTGTTTTACTTCTGTCACTCCCAATGTTAATATCACTCAGTATAAAATGGAAACAACATTCTGCTGCTGTCCTAGTAAATGTAGATCTTTCCCTTCGAAAACGTAAAAAACTGATGGAAAAACCCAGTGTGTAGTAATAAAAACCGATAATTGAATACGTTGTTAGAGTAACGTTTAATTTAAACGAAACCGTCTAGAATAATAAGAAATTAATTAGCTAACTAGTTGAACACTTGGGCTACGCCTCACACTCTGATATTTTCATTAAAACGCTGATAAATATGAAATGTGAAAATATAAAAAATATAATCGGCAGAAGAACGTTTCATTGTTAAGGAAAATTGATTTTGAAGTTTTGCAGACTGTTGACTCTATTCTTTGTTTTTGATTTTGTTATTGCATTTTCCCTCAATCTCTGTTTGCACTCTCAATTATTTCATCTAATTCAATCTTTGAGTACAGAGTGCTTCAACTAATAGCCAGAAATTGTTAACCTTTTCTACTCGAAATTATACTCTCAGCGTATAATCAATTCCATAGCATAGTAATCATATTTGTTTCATCTTTCGGAGAACTTCATGCGATATTGATATTTTAAATGCAACACCATGTATATTATTTATTTTTTACATATTCTACTTGAAATTCTAAGGAAATTAGTACACTTAATTTACTATTTCTGAGGTACTTAGATTTTTTGCAATATCAAAGGCACCTGTTTTACTTCTATCACTCCCAATGTTAATATTACTCAGTATAAAATGGAAACAACATGATGCTGCTCTCCTGGTAAATGTAGAGCTTTCCCTTCAAAAACGAAAAAACTGATGGAAAAACCCAGCGTGTTGTAATAAAAACCGATAATTGAATCCGTTGTTAGAGTAACGTTTGATTTAAACGAAACCGTCTAGAATAATAAGAATTTAATTAGCTAACTAGTTGACCCCTTGGGCTACACCCCACACTTTTATATTTTCATTAAAACGCTAATAAATATGAAATGTGAAATTAAAAAATATAGTGGGCAAAAGGATGTTTCATTGTTAAGGTAATTTGATTTTGAATTTTTGCAGACTGTTGATTCTATTCTCTGTTTTTGATTCTGTTATTGCATTTTCCGCCAGTTCGTCTACTTTTTTAAAAACACCTTGTATTTTTTATATTTCTACAGCTGTTTGCGCTCTTAATTATTTATTGTAATTGAGTACAGGGTGTTTGAACTAACAGCCAGAAATTGTTAAACATTTTTACACAAAATTTGCATAGTAATAATATTTGGTTTTTCTTTCAAAGAACTTCATGCGATATTGATATTTTAAATGCAATATCATGTATATTATTTATTCTTTTTATGTATTCTTGAAATTCTAAAGAAATTAGTGCACTTAATTTACTATTTCTGAGCTGCTTAGATGTTTTGCAATATCAAAGACACCTGATTTACTTCTATCACTCCCAATGCCTTACAAGCAGTGAATTACGGGGAGTTCAAAAATACACTTCGAAATATTAGTTTGATTTAAATGGAACCCTGTTAATATCACTCAGTATTTCAAATCCTGGTATTTCTCCGAAGTTTTTGATCGTAGGCCAAATCTAACCAAGGTTCGAATAATTTTTATGCAAAAGCCTTTACACACATAGTATATTTTTCATGAAGATATGTCCACTAGCATGCAGAGTAATTAAGCGGCTAATTTTGCCACCAACACCCTGTATAGTTTCTGTTTTCCTCTAATTATTTTAAGTTGAATATTCAAATTTTATTTTTATGTGGAAAGTGCATTTTAAGGGATGAAGTACGCATCAGTTGTTTTACAGGATTCATATTTTTAATTATGAATTTTAGATAATGGAAAGCTCGTTTTAATTAGAGAAGACCGCGGACTTTGATGCACACAAAACTAAATTATAAATAGCATATAAATTCCTGAATAGGGTGAGAAAAATAACATTTATATATACTTTTTCTGGTAAAATTTCAAGATATGGAATACCCACTGTGTTGATTTTAAAATAGTTTTGCTAAATGATTTGCAAAAATATCTTTCATATAGACTAATTTATTTGAAATAAGGGCTATGGGATTAGACGTCTCCACCTTAAGTAGAGACAAGTAGACATCGCCTCACTCGTTTTGTACCATTAGTTAGAAGGTAAATACAGATGGAGCGATTAATGGTCTACTTGTCTCTTGTTATGCTCAGTGGCTTAGCCCTCATTTAAAATAAATCGGACTATACGAATTCTTACGTTTTAGGAGGTGGAATGTGTGTACTAAGGGAAAAATTGAGCAGGAAAGTGGAATTAACAGAATTATACCCAGTGGGGTACTAAAAATATCGTTATTATTGTTTTTTATAAATGACTGAGCTTGTATTGTTAGAAATAAACTACTCGAATTGGTGGATAGAAGTAATGTATCCGATTAGAATGCGAAAAATTAGATTTATGTACATACTTTTTCTAATAAAATTTAAAATATACACAAAACATACCGTCTTGATTTTAAAATTACTTTGCTAAATAATTTGCAAACATAGCTTCTATATAGTCGAATTTATTTTAAATGAGGGATATGGGATTAGACGTCCCAACCTTAAATAGAGACGAGTAGACTCTCCCTCACTCTTGTTGTACCATTAGTTAAATGGTAAAAGAAGAGCGAGAGAGTGTCTACTTGTCTCTTGTAATGGTTACAAGGATTAGGCCTGATTTAAAATAAATCCAGATTACACGAATTCCAACGTTTTAGGAGGTGGAATGTGTTTACTAAGGGAAAAATTGAGTAGGAAGTTAGAATTAACAGAATCAACTAAGTACCAAAAATATCATTAATACAGTATTTTATAAATCATTCCGACTATATTGCCAGGAATAAACTACCGGAGTTGGTGGATAAACATAATGTACCCGAATAGGGTGCGAAAAATAACATTTGTACAAAGTTTGTGACTGTTTCTGATCACTGTTAAAGTCACCAATTTTAAGGTATGATTATCATCGTAGTAGTAACAACAATTATACCAATTATCATTTTATCTAACTTATTTATTATTAACAAATAATTTTTTTTCATTGGTTGCATAGCGGGGCAATACGAACGCCGGTTATATGGTATTAGTAGTCCAGCACAGTCCGCGCTGGTCAGTACTCGAATGGGTGAACTGATATAATGACATATGTAACCGGTATTGCTTCGGGAACGTAAAGCAGTCGGTCCCGGTTGTCATACGAACATATTTGATAATCGTAAACCATGTAGTGGAACCTCTCTTCTGTGTTCGACAGGTAGGTTAGCCTCCTGCTCGGCATACGTGCAAAGAGGGCTCACAGAACCTACTCAATTGTAGGTTGGTATATACACAGAAAAAGAAGAAGAAGAAATAACTTACTTACTTACTTCATACCTTAAAGTACGTTAAAATATTATTATATAATATTATTAGGCTGACGAGCTTGTAGCTAATCATTGCTAATACATTTCATGGGACACCCTGTATATACTGGAGTATTTCCATGGGCTAAAGCTCCTGAGAAACAGAGAAGTTGTGGCCAATCAGAAGTCAAATTAATTCGTATATTAATCATAGATTCAAACTATTTTATGCTTCTGTAAGAATACCATAATAATAAATCATATTAAAATTCTTAAACATTTTCGACTTATTTTACCATTACTAACAAATATTTAATCCTGATGTAACGCATAACGAACAACCTATCACTGTTTCATTACACGATTTTGTTTATGTTATTCTTTAAAATTACTTTAGTATTAATTAATTAATAATATATAGTAACATACTACACGTGCTGCTATTTTTCCTAGATTAGAAAAAATTCGCAGCAGTTCTAAAAATGGCTGCGTATTTACCGAAACAAATCTGCTATTAGATGTAATTGCCCTGAAATTAGCAACTTTGAATTGACTGTAATGAAAATTACTTTGAAATTATCCGAATTAATTTGAAAACGATTACGTAAAAATAGCAACAGAAGTTTCAATTAAAGCTGTAGAACCACATTGTCAGATATTTCAATAGGTTGTGACTCATCGTGATGCGCTTCATGTTTGATAAATGTAATTATAATGTAAAACTTCAGATATCTTCACTTGCTTGTATTTTTGTACACGAATGTACTTTTTTCCAATCGTCTCGTAAAGTTTTCTACCAGTTTTCTAAATATAATTATGTCTTTCCTTTCCAAAAATCTTTACTAATTAAAAAAATTCTAACTTAATTAATTTCGTTGTTATTATTAGAAATACTTTATAGTGAAACCAACGCAAATTTTTTTAATAACTATTTGACACTTAATGCTCTTAAAATTGAGGTTGGTCCGGCAACAAACAAGAAGGTGCAATGCATATGCAGATTATATTAGTTTTTGGTTTTCATATCTCAATAATGTAGAAGTTATTTTTAGCGACAATTGAATTTCGATTTTTTTATTTCTATTTAAGCACTTTTCTTCTAATTTACAAAAAATAGGTCTTTCCACCAACCACTAAATTTAGTTTTTAATTACTCTTAAAATTCGATCGTCAAGTAAATGATTCTGCTTAAAAAATGGAAATTAGACAATAAGCGTTAGTATTTTATCCTACAGCGGGAATCGAACCTAAGACCATAGTTTTCAATAGAACATTTAATAAAGTTTACTATATTTTTAGTCCCACCAACAGCTTTCTCCAATAATCAAGAATTGTAAGTTCTACGTATTCCACCACTATTTGGATATTTAACAACGTGCTAATTAATTTACATTCATTAATTAGTAGCATAATTCTGAGAATCCACTAAAATCCGCTGAACTAATGCAAACATCTTGTAGATGTTGTTTTTATAATTTTTGTCCTACTAATTTCATTAATAGTACATAAAGTGTTAAACGACTTTATCTTTATTATCTTTCATATGGTCCCACAAATAATAATCTAAGCAAGTTAAGTCCGGAGACCTTGGGGGCCAGAGATGCTGTTCTCCCCAACCAATTACATATCCTCCAAATCCTTGATTCAAACATTGTTTTACACGTAACGCAAAGTTCGCAGGGACACCATCGTGCTGGTACCACATACCATGTCTGGTCGCCAAACGGACATCATCTAACAATCCTCCCAAATGATCTTCTAGAATATTTAAGTATCTGTCGGTGGTTAAATGGTTCTCAAAAACGAATGGACCAATGAGCATGCTATCAATAATTCCACACCAGATATTCACTGAAACCTATGTTGATAATTTGACACTGTGATTTCGTGTGGATTCTCCAAATCCCAAAAGTGGCTGTTCTTCCTGTTCATTAATCCAATCCTTGTGACTGTTGCCTCATTCGTGAATAAAATTCTATTAGGTAGGCTACGATTTTGAATGATCCAGCGGCAAAATTCCATACGACTAGCGAAATCTGTAGATAAGAGGGCTTGAACAAGCTGGATATGTAATGGGTATAAACCATGACGTTTTAATGTTTTCAAAACTCGCATTCGTGGTACACTAACTTGTGCAAATACAGGATGAACAGAGGTGCTGGGAGTATTATTATTATTTCTTGCAGCAAGTTGTCCTCATTGTCTAGTACTTGCTGTGTTGGACGCTCAGTCGGCGGATTCGGGAAAGTTCCGTGTTCACGTACAGTAAACCTAACTTAGCTTTGCCGGTGGGCCAATGTGTGCACTGGCAAATCGATAGTAGGGACTAGCTTAGAGCTATAAGATCGCTAGTACAGTTAAAGTAAAAGTCATATATTATTATTATAATTTAGTTATATGCATATTTTCTGCTTATTTTGTAATTATAAATAACTAAAGATTCGTGTTTATTCACTTACTTACACTTCACTAATTATAAATCATAATTATTACATAAACACCACTGTTCTATTGCAAGCTAACTTTTAAATTTTGTTGCTAAGTGTACATAGCTCGTGGCGCATGTAGTCTGTCACTTCCTTTCACGCACCTTCTCTGTCCATCATCGTGCGCGATGACCGGCAAACCTACGTTAGGTCCACTGTAGGTGGTTGTGCACTCGATCGATAACTCGTCGGTCTGGTAGTCGCCGATTTGGAAATCTTAACCCATATTCTCGAGCAGCTGCTACTGAGTTTCCATCACAAAAACCGTACATGTAATGGATATCGGCGTAATCTCGTGTTGTAAAAGTAAACATTATAAACACTGTTAATAAGCGCAAGCAGAGAAATTAACTTTAAGGTGCTTTACTGTTTGAGATACAAGTAAATAATATCATTTCCATAGACAGTTTGTATCAAATATCACTTAATATGCTTGAAAATTTAACTAAAACAGGCCATAATTTCTTTAATAGTCGATTTAGAGAAAAAGACCACTCTTTAGTTTGGATTTCTTTTCACCTCTCCTACAAATAGGTGAAGTAGTGAGCTCACGTCATGAGACACCCTGTATATGATTATTACAAAGTATGTGATTTAAAATCTTTCTGGAAAAAATTGCTTTGAGCTTCTGAATAAAGTGGTTACAACGTTTCGACTCCCAAAATATGATGCATCTTCAGAGCAAACATGACTTATAATTATTAGGCGTTTGGTAATATTTTCATAGATTATTCGCTACTACGAATTCTTCAAAATATGAAAACTTTTCCTAAAATACTTGGAAACGTTGAATAACTCTGTATGAAGCTGACATTTGTACACATATATTAGAATGCGTAAGCCGTCAGTCGCTTTAAGTCTTTAGTTACTGGTGGTGCTCTTGAAAACAACCGACTCTTGCCCTCTGGTTGAGGAAATTCCCAACGTTTTGTCTCCAATGGTACGGTACATCTTCAAGACTTCCCTAACGTAACTAAAGCTTTCATGTGAAAAATAAATTGGACTTCCTTTACCTGAATTGAAAATTTCGGATTATTCCCTCGGTGTCCAATGATTTCTATGCGTAATTAAAAATTTCAGCTGTTTCAGGCGTTTTAGGTCACCAGACTTAATCCCCTTTTGGGCAAGGTTTTAAAGCTGACGCATTTATTGAATTTACAATGAGCTTAACACGCTGCATTTTCAGAAAAACTTTTAATTATCGACATTTCGTGGATCGATTCCATGATTTTTAATACATACCATTAAACCTTCTACATCACCAGGTTTAATACCTTCACATTTTGTGTGTCCATATTTAATTTATAATAAATATAAAATTTATTGTATAACACAGCTATAAATAGAAACTGATTGCGTTTGATATATTAAAATCATATTTGACTAATACGGACAGATTGTGCAAACAAAAGGAGTTGAAAAATATAAGACTAATAAAGAAATGTTTCATATTCAGTTTCATGCTGCATCTTCAAGCCAAAAAAGATTTATTAATCAAAATTTCTTGAATTGTTAAAAGACCGAGACTTCCGACAAACTGCTTAAAGAATTATTCGCCGTCTAGATTACCAGACTTGATTGCTTCAGATTTTTGTGGGTCTATATTTAATACTCGAAATATAGACATGTAATCTTACCAATTAATAATGTTTTTAGGCTATGTTTGAACCATTATTTAACTTACAGGTGTGCACCGTCATATGATTAGTTAATATCAATTGTAAGATATTTGATAAATTAAAATGCACTACTGGAGCTCTGTGGTAAAGATAGACTAGTTCTTCTAGATCCTCGGATTTAACTACTTTAACTTTTCTGTGATCTGATTTCTATTGAGAGCGTATACAAATACCTTAGGATGAAAAAGATCTGTACGTTTCCTTTTTTTTTTTGGTTTTAAATTATGCATAGATGCATAGATTTTTAAACTTTGAAAACTACAAATTGCTTGAGAGAGACAGATTGGTCCTTCTAGATCCCCGGACTTAGTTTCTTCAGTTTTTTTGAAATATTTTTATTGCAAGCTTACATATATTAGTGTGTGGTGGTAGCTCAGTTGGTAGAGCGTTCGCTTTCTGAATAAAACGTCGATTCTGGCTTGGGTTCGAAACCTAAACATTACTATGCAGATTTAGAAAAATCTTGTCTGCAACCCACCATACACAATTTCCCAATCCGGCTTGCAGCAGTGGGATCTTAATTCTAAAAACCTTCTCTGGAATTTCTGTCGTGCAGATTCGACGTTAAACTGTAGGTCCCCCGTGTTTCTACCTTAGCGCTGAGGAGAAACACGTGGCAGAGAAGAGGCCGATGCCCAGCAGTGCGACGGAAAGGCTGTTGGTATCTTAGCGTGGTGATGATCTGGCCCTTCTATACATTTTTTTTTGTTAATTGTATAAAATAATAGACTGTGGCTTTTTGTTTAAAACCGGGAATGGTGCACTTTCAGGAAAAATCACTTCACAATTGTCGTTATTTCGTAGCATTTTCGATAACTTTGCATACTGAACATTACCCGTAAGAGATAGATTTGGATTCCGACCAGACTTGCAACATTTAAAATTTTTTTGGGCATTATTTATTAATGCTAGTGTACATACATATCTTCAAATGATAAATGTATGGTTTTTGAAATACCCTTTCTTATTTATTGCATGAAAAATAAATGTTGTATGGAGCCATCAATGTTCAGTGAGAACCAGTCTTGAATGGCCGAGTTTTCCTAAACTTTCTTTTCCAACCTAAGATTTCCGATAACTTCGAATACACCATTGAAAATTGTTCGTGAAGAATATATTGAACCTTCTAGATCACCAGACTTGATCCCTATATATTCTGTACGTAGGTATACAATGAATGAAGGTTTTCCGTTTTATTAAATATATACTGCTATATAAAACTCTACATTTTTGGTTTTCTGTTTCGCCTGCGGGGAACCGTACCTCTTCAGAGCGAAACAGTTTTCAACTGTCTATATTTGGTATCGTTCCATGTTTGTAAACTTTGAATACAATTTACAAAATTTTATGAACCAGAGTCACCAGACTTGATGAATTTAGACATTTCTGTGAAGATAATTGCAATTTCGGAAATATTATCTTAATATTTTATACATACATTTTTACAAAATTAAAAATTATTCAGAAAAAATCTGATTTTGTAGAACAAATATCTCAAACAGTGCAAGTTTAAGATAGGTATGTATAACCTGCGGCTACCGCTGTAGATAAAATTAACAAACTAAAAGAGGAATTCTACAGGTACTTTATCTATTACTAGACGTCGCGCATTTCAAGAGCCACATACACAGAGGATCTACAGCTTCTTGTGGGCTCCGAACCACGGGAAGTGTAAACACTTCTACTTTGTCACGGAGAACGGCCGTTCACAATTTGATGATCCGGTACCGGAAATTAAACCCCTAGACATTTAGCGTAGAAGTCTAACGCGCTAACCACCGAAAAAAAATTTGATACATAATGTATCTATGTATGTAGTCTCTTAATAAATAAAGCCGCAGTTTTTACATGCGTTAGGACTTCTGAAAATTAAAAAACTGTTAATATGAGCTACCATAAGTAAAAGCTTATTGAATTCCCTACAATCTAATTGAAATGTTATTTAAATCGATTAATAACCGATCTTTGGCTTAATTCCCAGTACCGGAACATCGCATTTTTAACAGTCGTTTTCCCTCACAAGGAAATGTCAATAATAAATCTTCTTTGAAGTAGAATTTTTTACGAACTTTCTGCGGTTCGGAGCCCACATTAAGCTGTAGGTCCCCTGTGTCTGTGGTATACACAACGCAGGTGTACGTCTCGTAAGAGGTAAAGCACTCGAAGAAGAAAAAGTAAAACAGAATCTCTGATTTTTTGTACATTTGGCATATAATTATTATAAAATCAGTACAGATGAAAAATAAATTTAAATTAATTTGTGTTATTATATGCTCTTAGACTTCTACACTGAAGATCCTAGGTTCAATTCCCAGTACCGAAACGTCGGATTTTTAACGACCGTTCTTCCTCGCAAGACAATGGCAAACCAGCGAGGTATTCTGCCTAGTAAATCTTCTCTGTAGTAGAAGTGTTTACACTTAGCTCATGTTAAGCTGTAGGTTCTCTATGTCTGCGGCACTCTAGACGCGCAATACAGGCAAAGAAGAGAAGATCGCTACGTATCGTAAGAGGTAAAGAAATCTAAGAAGACCTATATGCTCGGCTCCTAATTAGTAGTATCATCGTAGTAAATAGTTTTCATAGTTTCCCTTCACTACTAGTGAATCAATACATTCCTGGCCTATTATTAAATTTAAATAACCTTTTACTCTCTTTTTCGTCAGAGAGATGTTGTTCTGGATATTAGAAATAAAAAAATTATTATCGTTATAAAAAAAGGGGGTACTTCATGTTTAAAGATGTACCACATAGATTTTAAAAAGAAAGAGCTCTACATTTCCTATTAGAAAAAGTAGAGCTCTTCCATTAAAATTAGATCTCAATTTTCTATGAGGTGGCCGTGGGCTAGAGGTTTGCGCGGTAGACTTCTACGCTGGAGGTCCTGGGTTCGATTCCACTATCGGAACATCGGTTTTTTTACCACCGTTCTCCCTCGCAAGGCAATAGCAAACCAGCGAGGTATTCTGCCTAGTTAATCTTCTCTGGAGTAGTGCTTACACTTCCCGTGGTCCAGAGACCACGTTAAGCTGTAGGTCCTCTATGTCTGTGGGCCTGTGAACGCGCAACACGGGCATAGGAGAGAAGATCGGTACGTCTTGTAAGAGATAAAGCACTCGAAGAAAAAGAAATTTTTTTATAATTTTAAAAATTTACGAAACGTCTGTATATGTATTAAATTTATTGTGCGATTTGTTTTGGTTTTCCATGTTTTCCATTGTATTCACCTAATTAATTTTTGTAATAAATTCCATAGATAAGATTAAATACATTAATTTGAAATCGTTTCTTTATCCATAAATAAGAAATAAATGGTAATTGTAGTTTTTCTTATTTTTTAAATTAACTTTTCGGGCTCCTCAAATTTCTGGAAACCGGCTCTGATCAACAAGCTACAACTTTAAGTAATTTATTATAAATTGTCGTGTAAATCTTTGGATTCCGTTAATTGAACTAATATCGATTACGGTAATTACAGGAATATGGCTGTGCTTATAAAAATTGACTTCTTAAATTATTCAATCATTGCCGTTTGAACGATTGTTCTGATTAGTCTAAATAATCAATCTCTGCAATGTCATGCCATAGATAACAATTGGTCATGCAACGTTAAATATTCAAGATACATATAGATTTTCCGTTTCCTATTTTGTTAAATAGTTAAAGTATAAGCCATAAAATGTGAGGTTATGTAGCAGAGTGGCTCGAATTCCCGAGTAAATTTAATAGAAGGCCTTGGTCATTGTGTGGTGTTTTGTTTCGACGACATTACGTTGTTTTGCAGTATAAACAGAAACAAAGGATGTTTTACACACTCCATTGTTTCGTTATCTTGAAGACATTGATAAATTAAGGTTAGTTTTAAGGCAGCCATCTTTGTTTCTATGAATGCCTGCACCACTAGTAATCATCCGCTGGCTACACTCTTATGATTACTGAAACCGCGAAATCGCTACCGCAAAAACTGACGCAATTAGTCGCAAACAACTGAACTCGTTTCGATTTTTTTTCCTAATTTCGGTGGAAATACGAAGAAATTAGGGCGTGCAACAAGATTAATGAAAAAGCAGAAGTTTGTCTTATATTTTCCGAGTTCTTCCGCCAATTCAGCGCTTTCCCACACCACCTCGCGCTCATCAGGCCCCCTCCTCCCGCATTTCCATTCTCCAACTTCGCTGCTAGTCAAGCTCATTTTAGTATCTCGCCAGGCAAAATCTAATATAAAACCTGAAACAAAAGAAAGGCTTCTGACGGACATTTCCGTGGAAAAGTGGGGGAAAAACTCCTTGGTCGACCAATGAAAACTCTGCAATGTTCAGATGTTTTATTGATCGGTATTTCAGACGCTACGACTCTCTTCAGACGTTGGAAAGAGGAGGTTGTATCCACCTTGCATGAGCAGAAGTGAAAAAGGAATCCCACTCTTTTTAAAAAAGGACGAGGCAGCTCCTTTTCTCCGGACTGAAGTGGAATGGAGTATTTTTATCGAAAGGGATGAACGTACGCAAGACGTGCGCGCGCGAGCGAGAGGGCTAGTAAAGAAAGACAGGTGTTTCACGGCTTGCTTTTCTTCTCGTTCGAAAGTGGATCTCTTTTATTCAATTTTATAGCTGGATTTTACTAAATCGACGGAGTGTTTTATGGCATTTGTGTATGCACGAAATGTAATCTCGCTGGAAACTTGCCCCTTCGATTATTGCAGTAAATGCATTTTAATTTTAATTACCCCTACATTGCACTAATTGGAGAAGGAAATATGAAAACGATCGACGCTTATAGTTCAACATTATCGCTTTAATAATGAATTTATATATTACTTGAAGAAAAGCTTCTTAAAATTACTGCTAAAGAATTTTTTGCATGTCACGCTTATTCGTGAGTGCTTAAACTATTAATATTTCACTCGTGTTATATTCTCACGTGTGTTGTCATATTAAAGATTTTCTTCATATTTTCCTTATGGGTAAGCATGAACAAACGTGTTTTGAATTTGTAAGAAATTTATTTGTTTACATTACATGTAGGAGATATATTATACAACATAATGGAACTTATATCTATAACCAGTTTAGAATGTCATGGATGGTTAAACGTCTGGTAGTAAGAACAACTACAAAAGGCATAATCGCATCAAAGAAGTATATTCAGCTATATTGACCTTGAAATGGTACATTGTGACATTGTTACCATATCTGTTTGTGTTGACAGTCCGTACATAGGAAAAATTTCAAGATTCCAGCTCGTACATTATTGAACGGGTACGAAACACTCCCACAAACTATTTTATGATATTATTAGATTCACTGTTAACATAAAAGCTTGACCTTGAAATTGCACATTGTTTATTGGGACAGTATTGCCATATCTATTTGTGTTGACAGTCCGTAAATACGAAAGCTTGCGAGTTCAAACTCTTAGATTCTTGAATTTCTAAGGTATCTCCCCATAATTATTTTATAATATAATTAGATCGACAGTCAACGTAAAAACTTGAGCTTGAAATGATACGTTGTTTATTGTGACAGTATTGCCATATCTATTTGTGTTTACAGTCCGTAAATACGAAATCTGTCGAGTTCAAGCTCATAGATTGTTGAATTTGTAAGGTACCTCCCAACAAACTATTTTATAATATAATTAGATTGACAGTCTACGTAAAAACTTGACCTTGAAATGACACGTTGTTTATTGTGATAGTATTTCCATATCTATCGAGAGCTTTAAGGTTCTAACACATAGGTTATTCAATTTCTAATGAACCTTCTCAAAAACTACTTTATAATATAATTACATTAACTTATAATGTAAAAGCTTAGCCATTTAAAATTGCACATTGCGTATTGTAACACCGTTGCCATATCTCTCTGTTCTAATAATCCGTAAATATGAGAGCTTGTAGATTATTGAATTTCTACTGAACCTTCACACAAACCATTTTTTAAGATAACTGTTATCGTAAAAACTAGACAATTAAAAATGGTACATAGTATTCTCATATTGTTACGACAGCTATTTGTGCAACCAATCTGTAAATACGAGAGCTTTAAAGGTTCTAAGGCATAGATTATTGAATTTCAAATCAACCTCCTCAAAAACTATTTTATAATATAATTACATCAACTTTTAATGTAGATACTTGACCAATAAAAATGGTACATTGCGTATTGTCCTATTGTTGCGATATGTATTTGTTCTAACAATCCGTAAATACGAGAGCTTTTAAGGTTCTAAAGCATAGATTATTGAATTTGTAATGAACCTTAACACAAACTATTTTTTAATATTATTAGATTAACTGTTAACGTAAAAACTTGACCATTAAAAATGGTACATTGCGTATTCTCATATTATTGCGATATCTATTTGTGCTAACAATCTACAAATACGAGAGCTTTTTAGGTTCTAACGCATAGATTATTGAATTTCTAATCAACCTCCTCAGAAACTA
>JABXWE010042800.1:0-17443 GCA_014611495.1 Limonius californicus | reverse complement strand
CTAATGAATCATTATCGTCATTTATAGTTGTTGATGAGATGTCTTGAGTGGAAGTCGGCTACTTTATTCGTTTTTCCTGGTGCGTATATTTTGGGCATAACAAAAAGTAACTTTTACCATGATCCAGTTTCAAAAAGCGTTCGATATTTCTGACCTGCCTCTCTTAAGGCGTCAGTGTGCGTCGCGTCGGTTTACCCATTGAACTGTTCCTATTCTACAGTGTCATGAAAGAAGAAAAATCAATAGTAAATGAAAACGAAAACTAAAACAACTTATGAAAGTGTAAGTAAAAGTATTCTATTTTAAGAGTACAACATATTTTATGTTTGGTAACAATATTATTCCAGTGTTCACGACCGAAAAACATCCCTTATGTCTTAAGACGTGATCAAGTTGTCAAGAAGAGGACATTTTCATGTTACAAGGAGAAACTTCAGTATTACAAATAAGAGAAAAATAATAAATGTTTCTGCGCAAAGCCTTTACGTAGTAATTTAATGCTTTATGTTAGACATAGGTACTCTGTAAAACATATCATATTCTAATTCATTCAAGAATATACATATTATCACTGGTAAGTATAGCTAATAATGATTAGCTTAGGGAAACGGTTTCTTAATTCAGTGAAAAAATATAAACGGTTGTCGAATTAGATTCTCAGGGGTGGTATTTTGCGCAGGTAGGGCCTCAAATATCTCGATGGTAATGTATATTGAGGTCCCGGTACTACGATGGTGATGCCAAAATTTTTAACGATCTACAGTCTAATACAGGATATTATTTATGCTATTCCAAATTATACAAGGAATAATTGTGTTTTGCGATTTAAAGTTATACGTATTACAAGAAACGAACTTATTTACTCAGTTAACTACGAAATAGAAAGAAGACGACACCAGTGGACAGAACATGTGCGAAGAATGAACATTACCAGATTCCCTACAAAGACAATACAATATAATCCCGCGGGAAGAAGATATGTAGTGAGACGTATGAAGAGAGCAGTGAATTCGGAACAGGCATAGAAGTCACTATTATACACATCTAGTTAAACAAATTTTACCACAAGTAAACGCGGTAAACAATTATGTGTAGTTTTGTAGAAGAGGCTCATTCGTCGTTTTCTTTTGCATACCTGCCCTTCTTTTATATTTAGCGTTGAAGAATTAATTATTTACAATTGTGATTTTTGATTATTATTTGAGTAATAACAATCTACTAAACACGGTTGTAATTGGAAATACCTACTGTTGGGCGTGAAGTAGTTTAAGGGCTAAAGATGTAAAAATGTCGAAGGTACAACGACTTTAATTATCAAAAAATGTTAACCCGATCTTCAAAAATTAAATTGAATTAAACTAAAATTAAGGGAAAAATATACAAAGAAGATTGACCACATTTTGATATCAAACAGAGGAGATGCAGCAATACAAGACATACGTGCTTTCCGCGCCCAAATTGTGATTCAGCTCATTTTTTTGTAATTGCATAGATGCGACACATTATAGAGAATATTCGACGTATGTGTAAAAAGGAACAAGCAGAACACAGAAATCCTGCTAACTCGCAACGAAAATATCAATACATGAAAAGTATTGACAAGAATCTTGTTCAAAGACCCGAGGAAAGTATAGAAATGAAGTGGACGCAAATAAGCAAAGTCATACAAGGAACAGCGCAGGAAAAACTAGATAAAGAAGACAGAACAAAGATAAATACAGAATGGTTTGAACAAGGATGCAGGGACGCTATAAATAGGAGAAATCTATCAAGAAACAAAGTGATACACGGCAACACAGAAGAGAATAAACAGGAATATGAGGCACTAAGAAGGGAAACAACCAGGATGTACAGAAGAAAGAAACGATAAATGTTCAACGAGTTAATAAAAGAAGATGGAGGAAAATAACCTGCATAAAAGAACTAGGAATTATAGCATAGGTCCAGAAGTGTGTAAAAACAAAAAGGGTAACTACGATAAAAACGTCCCGGAGAAGAAAGAAAGAACGTTGGGTCAGGAGGAGCAAGAAGAACAGTTGTGTAATTTTTGATAAAGTACTGAAGGTCATAAATGTACTAAATAACTACAAACAAATGTGGAAAGACATTACGGAAGTACATTCAAGAACGTATTGTATATATTTGGAATGAAAAAGAGAATTATAGGGGGATAACGCTGCTGAACGTCATGTGTAAAGTATTCTCCTGCGATTTATATAGGTGATTGGACAAATATAACGAGAGAGAAATCGAAATGTACCAAAACCGTTTCAGAGCCAGTCGTTCTACGACATATGGCATATTTATCAAGAAACAGATGTTCGACAGGTGCGTTGAGCATGACAGGGAAATACACAATTTGATCATAAATTTCCGACAAGCTTTTGATAAGATAAATGGAGGACAAATTTCGTATTGCCTGTGAGAATTATTAATGAAATTTGGTGCTGGAAAATGTAACACGGAAATTAAAGGTAAAAGGTATCATAATAACTTGTAACATACAAAAAATTTATATGCAGGCGATGTAGCCATTTCAAGCCGAACCATCGCAGGAATAGGCAGGAAAATAGGCCTCCAATAAATGAAAATAGAACTAAATACTTGAGATTATCTAAAGCTAAAGGTACACATAAACATGGCAGCATTCAGATAGGCAACTATAGATTTGAATAGGTAACAGAATTTATTTATTTTCTCAGCGGAATTCTAAAAACTTATTCGATGAAGATACAGCACGAAGAATTCAAGCTGGCAGTAGGAGGTAATATGTATACAAAAACCTATTAACATATAAATATTTATATAGATCCTCGAAAATCAAAATATACTGAATTATATTACGTCCGATAATGACCTACGGTGGCAAATCATGGTCCCTGACAGAACTCGCACAAGAAAATCTAGGATTCGTGAAAGCAAAATCATAAAACTATGCGGGCCTGTGGAACCAAGGAACTTTAAGAAGAATGGCCAACTCGGGATTAAGTAGAGTAATGTAAAGTGCGGACATTGTAAACTTTAATACAGCACAAAGGCTGAGGTGGGTAGGACATGTCCTACGGATGGAGAGAAATAGGGTTTCGCAAACAATAACGAAATAGAAACCGACTTATGGTAGAACTAGGGGCCGTTCAAGATCAATGTGGCTGAATGGAGTGCTGGAACATATGAAGGTACTGAAAATAAAGAACTGGGGGAAGCTGCGCAATATAGGGCCCTGTTGAAGAAAATCGTCAATGCTCCTAAAACCCACACGGGGTTGTAACACCGTCGACTAAGTAGTAATTTCTCTGTACTTCTACACACTTGAATAAGTAATGACAGATTTCAGATGTAGATCTGAAGATAGATTTGTCTTGAAGTCCAGTGCAATGTTGTAACGGTGATATTTAAGATGAGAAATCGAAAGCTATTCTACCAAATAATTAGGTGCATATTTAAAATCACTTTGGCAGAAGATCAACGGAAGGTTTTTTCATGTAAAATCTAATATTTCCAAATGGGCCCTTTTACTTGTGAAAACGTTTTTATACAGGGTGTCCCAAGACGCGTGGTCACTACTTCACCTACGTATAGGAGAGGTGAAAATAAGCCGAATCTAAAGAGTGGTCATTTTCTCTAAATCGACTATTAAAGAAGTTATGGCCTGTTTTATTTGAATACTAAAACAGCCGAAACAATAAATGATATTAAGTGGTATTTGATAGAAACTGTCTATGTTACGATGGAAATGATATTATTTGCTTGTATGTCGAACACTAAAGCACCTTAAAGTTGATTTCTCTGCTTGTGTTGACAGTGTTGATAATGTATACTTTTACAACGCGAGAGTACGCTTATATCTATTACATGTACGGTTCTTGTGATGGAAACTCAGTAGCAGCTGCTCGAGATTATGGGTTGAGATTTCCAAATCGGAGACTACCAGACCAACGAGTGCACAACCACCTACGTGAACACGAAACTTTCCCGAAACCGTCGACTGAGCGTTCCACACAGCAAGTACTAGACGATGAGGACAACATACTACGAGAAATTGATAGTAATCCGTTTCATATCCAGCCTGTTCAAGCCCTCTTACCTGCAGATTTCGCTAGTCGTAAGAAATTTTGCCGCTGTATCATTCAAAATCGACACCTATGTAACAGAAATTTATTCTTGGATCAGGCAATATTTACAAGGAATGCATTAACGAACAGAAAGAACAGCCACTCTTGGGATTTGGAGAATCAACACGAAATCACAGTTTCTAATTTTCCAGAAGATCATTTGGGAGACTTGTTAGGTGATGTCGCTCTGGTGATCAGACATGATATGTGGTACCAGCACGATGGTACTCCTGCGCACTTTGCGTTACGTGTGAGACAATTTTTGAATCAACGGTTTGAAGGACGTGTAATTGATAGAGGAAAGCAGCACACCTTGTCCTAAAGAGCTCCGGACTTAACTTGTTTAGATTATTATTTGTGGGGCCATATGAAAGATATGATTTACCAAATACCATCAGAGATTGTTGAAGATCTTAGAAGACGCATTTTTGATGCAGCAGAACTAATTCGGAATAAAAGTGATATATTACGTAGGGCAACTACATCTCTCTTAAGAAGAGTCAGAATGTGTATCGAGAGCAACGATGGCAATTTTGAACAATCTTTACAGTGAATTTATACTAAAATAAAAATATAAATTGGCTTTTCTGAAATTGTAATTATTTAATAAATAATAATTTAACACTCTGTATTTTGAAAACGGTTTACTTTAGGGCATAACTTTATTAGAATTTTTATACTATATTTGGTTTAAAGATTATGCACGCGAAGTAGTATGCTCACGTCGTGGGATACCCTTTATATAAAGAATTATTTAATAGAAATGATTCAACAACGTTACGTATCCTGTCACGATCAACTTTATAATTAATTTCCACATGCTTCAAGATTCGTGTGTTATATTACTTAAATAAAATATAACTAATTGTTTCAGGTAAATCAACGGGAGTTGCTCATTTTTCTAATATTCTATAAGTATTGCTGCTACAATAAAAAATGGTAAGTTAAAATGATAATTAATTGTGCTACACAAATTTCTATTTAGAATTTAGTTTGATATGAAGCGGTTCCACTGCTAAATCCCATTTCAGCATGAATATATCAAGATGTTGATACATTTTGTTGTTGCACGATAATAGTGGCATACTAACGTTATGATAGTCGTTAGAGTATGAACAAATGAAAGAAGAATGAATGTGAACCGGAGTTTGGCATAAACTGTGTGAGCGTAGCTGTTGAAAGGCTTCGATGCCTCCTGTTGCACTGCGAAAAAGCCAAAACTCGAAGCAAAAGGAACCCGACACCAAAGGTAAACCGGATATGATTAAGGAAGAAAGAATATCTTAAATGCCATAAATATAAATATTTAATTTTTATTTTTGTGTAACATTCAAACTTTATTAAAGGGTTGCTACGAGTGATGGATGGATTTTTTATAGGGATAATTTTACAGAACCTTAACTCCAATGTATGCGAACATACGTGCATATTACAATCCTTCGGGTGATATATCATTATTTTAAGCTCGTCGTGGTCCTTGTTTGTACCGCTTGCGCAGTAGCCAAACAGTGTGAGGCAAAGCTAAGCTAGTTTATGTTATGCGCAACAGGGCCCGAATCTGCGGGTTACCGTGTTGGTGCGAAACCGTGCTTGGCTTGCCTGTTGTGTGTGAATGTTTTTGTTTATGGTCTTGTTACTCCTCTAATGCGACCGTAATACGAGGACTGCCATTAATTTGAACCCAATACTGACTATACCCAGGGAAAAATTTCCGACCCCTGGAATGATTCGAAACGAGGAAGCGTTCGGACTAGTACACGCAAAGCTTGGCTTCCCTATTTTAACCTAAGTTTTAAAAACCTATTCTTTCTTACATTATCGGCTTTTGCTTTCCAGTGTTGAGGTTTTCCAATACATCGACATAAACATAGAGTGTGCTAATTTGAAAACGTACAATGTACAACACGCACAATATCGCTCGAAGTAAAAGAGGTAGTGAAAATTGCTATAAATTGTTCCTACAGAACGGACAACAATTTTTTACCTGATTAGTTTCATCAAAATATCATGGCCTCAAAGATCTGTAGATTTGACCCCATTAGACTTCTTTTTAAGGGCCGCTTAAAATCTGTTGTCTACAAAACTTTAGTCCACTGCCCAACTGCTATAAGAAATAGTTCCGAGCTATTCTGCAATAAACCTTCCAAAATGTTCGGAGAGAATTTTAGAGTAGACTTTGCTATTGGCTAGAGAAAAATGGAAATCGTTTCACCAATTTAATCTAATATTTTTAAATTTGAATAACAGTAATTGGTCTGTAGGTTCTATTTCTTAATTTTTTTGAAACCCATTAGGTAAAAAGAATTTTCGCTACGTTGAATAGCTTTTTGTAAGGTATTTTCAATGAGGTATCACAAGATGGGTGTTGCCATTTGACATTTTTTCTTGGTGTACGTAGAGTGTAAAAGGTTGAATGAGGAACGTTGCCTTATGAGTCCTGATGATTCCCCCTCCATGTAGTAGAAACGGTTTCTAAAATTTTCGATGCTTCTTTTATTTCCAGAGATATAACGCATTGTATATTTTCAAATTGACATCCTGTATAATTGCTTAACATCCTATAACCCAAGAACTAAAAATTATGAATAGTTGTGCATACAAAGTTAATAGTAATAAGTTATTTATTTTTATTGCAGACTTACATTATAGAAGAGGAAGACGGTATCGCTTTCGAAGAAGTAAATTCCGCAAAAAGTCTCCAAAAATGCCTCGAAGAATATTCTTTAACTCATACCCCTGAAGAATTGAAAACCTTAAAAATTAAAGGGAGCCCATTAGCAAATCTAACCGAAAATATAATTGTTGAACTGGGACAACTATCAAAACTAGAACTCATAAATTGCAATTTGGAAATACTCCTTGAAAAACCTCTGACTTTGCTTACGCTGAAAGAGTTACGTCTTGTAGATAATGGAATAACAGAGTTACCGGAATATTTATTTGAAAACCTTTCTTTTCTTATCGTTCTTAGTTTGGAAAACAACCAAAATGAAGTAATAAAAAAAGACACATTCAAAACGTTAAGAAATTTGAAACGGTTAATATTGTCAAAAAACAGAATTCAAAATTTGACTGTCGAGGTCCTTGAAGGATTGGAGGCACTTGAAGAACTTGACCTACGGGAGAACAAAACTCTTGTATTAGAAAATGGAGCGTTTCATGGTCTTAGAAATATAAGAAGACTAAATTTAGAGTTTTGTAACATTGAGTATTTGCCAGATGATACATTGAAAAATTTGACTACTTTAGAGTACGTCGGATTGGACTTCGCTACCATTACAAATGTCTCAGAGGTTTACTTTAAAGGGCTCTGCAATGTAACTGAACTGCTTTTGTACAACACCCGCATAAAAACCATAGATTCAAACGGTCTTAGAGACCTGACGGCTCTAACTCACTTATACCTTACCAGCAATTGCTTAACAGAACTGGATGACGAAACTTTCCGCAATACTACCTGCTTGGAATTCCTAGACTTGCAAAATAACAAGTTCGAAAAATTTCCGAACTTTTCCATGTTACCAGCTTTAAAAACATTACAATTCCGTTTCAACAATATAACCACCGTAGAAAAAAATGATTTCTATGGGCTCGGAAATATATTAAGTTTAGATCTGTCAGGCAACTCAATTAGCCAAATAGATAGAGATGCGTTTCAGAATCTTCTCACTTTCCCTCGTGAAGTGTGGCTTCAAGACGATTAAGTCAGGTGACTTTAGTGGTCTGGAACAGCTTACTGATTTACAATTGGAATATAATGAAATTACAACTTTAGAAAGCGGTTGTTTCGAAGGATTAACCAATTTACAAATTCTGAATCTCGAAAGTAATGCCATTACCTCGATAGATTCCAATATGTTTCAGGACGTGACTGAGCTAAGAGTTCTTTCCTTAAAATGGAACCAAATAAATACCATTGAAGCGAATGCTTTTTGCAAACTGCAGCACCTAAAATCGTTAGATCTGAGTAGAAACGGAGATATTAACGCTGATAAATGTTTGGATGGGCTGAATGGGCGCCAGTTCCTCTACTTAGAGAATACAAATTTAAAATACGGCGACAAATTAGCATTTGAGAGTTTTAAGAATTTAATTTTGTTGGATGCGAGAAGATTCCCCTTGGAAATTGCATCGTCGCAATTAGTCTATCCTCTATCTTCCTCACCAGTTACGACAATTGATAAACCATTTTCTCGTATCACCTCACTTCATTTGAATCATAATTGCCTACAAACTTTAAAATCTGATACATTTGAAGGACTTTCGTGTCTTTCCACCTTAGATTTGTCGAATAATAAAATTAATAAAATAAACACAAGCGCTTTTGAAAAACTCACAACCCTTACAAGTACTGAACTTGGCATACAACCACATGAGAATGCTAGAACCTTGTACCTTTATGGGTCTCTCTTCTTTACATTCCCTATATTTATCAGGCAACAAAATAAGAAGTATTAAACCCAAGGCTTTTTCAGATCTAAAGAATCTAATAAAATTAAATTTGCACGATATCGATATTGGAAGATTGAAAGGCGGAGAGTTCGAAGGATTGCAGAAGTTAAAATTCCTTAATTTAGCAGATAGTGGCATAGAATCGATTAATGTGAATGCACTTGAAGGGCTTGTACAACTGGTGTTATTGGACGTTTCACGAAATTACATTCACAACTGGAATTTTGCTTATCAGCTTCCTTCTTTATCGATGATTTACAATTGGGGTAATAATAATAAAATCGAAGACAGAGTCCAATTTGCAAGGAATAATGTTATAGTGAAGGAGGATGTTTAGAAAATAGGCTGTTAATAAAGTTTAGTGCGTAGTAATCGTTTCAACTTCTAAAGCTATTAATACTTACTTAATCTGCTGATGCAGTGTCTACACTTGCTTCATAAATTGTGCAATTTTACTGTTCGATATTATAATAAAGGTTTAATATGTTAGGTATCAACCATTGTCCGGTGCGGCGTGGCGCGCAGGTGTGTGATCAGATACAGTTTGGCGAACAGAAATATCTGTAAGTCCGAATCTAAAATTTATATAAATCTGTGTTACTTTACCCTACCTAGAATCAGTTAATCCTCAACTATAATAAACACACTCTGAGTACAGAAACTTACATCCACCACTATCTCGCGATCTCTGACTATAGAGATTTCAATATGTCGTCCAACACACAAATTGAAATGACTACAACCCAATTCACAAACGTGCCTGGTGAGCAACCCAGCTACATACTACAAATCAATGTCCAAAAAATAACAATAATACGCCAATCGAACCTAAACCTCTTTTATTTATTTAATCGTGTCAGAAGCATATACTACTTACTATAACAATAATATAATATATATATATTATGTAGATACATATAGTTGTCAAATGTAAAAATAAAATTATTGTATAAATAAAATTAAGTGTATAAATATACTCTAAAATTTATGACTAGGTATTTCGAGCCCAATAGCGAGCGACTTCGATGGCATTAGGTTGTGCTGACATCAGATCGTCGAAAGTGCATTAAGCGGGGCTCATGGGACAGTTATACATATGTTCTGTTGACTGGGGTATACCGCAGTCACATAAGGTGGTAATGACAGGGTAACCCCATCTACTTAGGGTTTCTCTGGAGCGAGCTGTATTGGTTCGCAGTCTGTTGAGAGATTTCCAGACTTCCCATCTCTCATTGTGCTCTGTTGCCAGTTCTTCCGAGGGATTCATCCAGTGCACATCTTCCGTTTCTATCCACAGCTCTTTCCTAGATTTGTTGGATTGTTCTTGGAAGTTTGCAGTTGTTCTGAGGAAACAGTTTCTTGATTTTAATCTGTGGTGGGCTGCTTGAACATTGTAGAGGGGGTGTCTCAACGAGGTTGATGATTTTGCCCTTTCTCTATAAGCTGCTGCTTCTCTTCGTACTGAGGGCGGAGCAATACCCGCCAGGTGATAGATCTTGTCCAGGGGGGTAGGTTTGAGACAGCCCGTGATTAACCTGCATGTCTCATTTAGGGCGACGTCAACTTGTCTGGCGTGAGCGGACTTTTGCCATACTGGACAGGCATACTCGCCAGCTGCATAGCAGAGGGCTAGTGCCGTTGTCTTTACAACTTGTGGTGTAGCACCCCAGGTAGTACCCGTTATTTTGCGTAGAATATTATTTCTCCCACTAGCTTTCAGTTTTACGTTGCTGCAGTGTTGTTTGAATGTTAAGGCTCTATCTAACGTGACGCCTAGGTATTTGGGACTTGGGCAATGTTCCAGTCGCACGCCTTTCCACATCACCTGTAGTTTCCTAAAGGCCTGCTTGTTTCGAAGGTGGAAGGCGCATACCTGTGTTTTGGAGGGGTTTGGCCTCAGTTGATTGGCTTTATAGTATAGATCAAGTTCTTGGAGTGCTTCTGTTAGTTTTTGTTCCACTTCTTCGAAGGTTTTAGCCTGGACAGCGATTGCTCTGTCGTCTGCGTAGATATAGTTGGAGGTTCCGGTGGGTAGTGGTTGATCGTTGGTGTATATATTGAAGAAAGTTGGAGCCAGGACACTGCCCTGTGGTAAGCCGTTTTTTTTGGTGACGCCATCTACTGCGTTTACCTTGAAACTCGACATAGAACATTCGGTTTCGGTGCATATTTCCAATTATATTAGTTAGGTGGAAGCTTTTAGTTAGATCATAGACTTTCTTTGCTAGTGCCCTAAGATTGATTGTGTCATATGCTGCTGTGAGGTCAATAAACACAACACCCGTCACGTTTCTTTGCAGATATCCATTTTCGATATGCTGGGTAAGATTTAGTATTTGCGAGGTGCAGCTCTTTTCTGGGCGGAAGCCAGCCTGCTGCGGTATTAACAGCGGTTCTATGACATCTGTAAGGCGGTGGAGAATCATTCTTTCGAAAATTTTGTAGGTGTGACATAGAAGTGAGATTGGCCGATAGCTCTTTGGGTCGTTGGTATCCTTTCCAGGTTTCAGTATTGCAATCATCTTGGATTTCCTCCAGGTCCGTGGAATCTGGCATTGTTGCAGACAGTTATTAAACATTTCAAGCAGCCATTGCCTTGCTTTAGGTCCAAAGTGTTTGATTTGTTCCACCAGGATATCGTCCAGTCCAGCAGCCTTACGCGGTGTACATTTGTCAATGGCACTACTTAATTCGTCCATCGAGAGGTATGAGGATAGGTCCGTTGTCTCTTCTCCCTCGTGTCTGTTTATTTTAAATTCGGACTTTGGGAGGCGTGTTTCAGGTTTATCATTTTTGAGAAGTTGGTGGGCTATTTGGTCTGCTGAGACATTGGCGTGTTGTCTAGTTTCAGTTTGGTCGTTGTTAAGTCGCTTTAGCAGCCTCCACGCTCTGTGGCTGCTTCTGCTCATATCCTGTTCTTCTATTAGTTTGATACAGCTCTCCCTCTTTGCTTCTGCTATCGAGTTAATAAGTTGTGGGCCACGTGAGATTGTGTCCTCGCCCAGGGGGTCAGCATCGAAGAGTGCTTGGTATTCTTGCAGTTTGGTCAGAGAATCGGGAGTTAGGCCTTGAACATAGTTTGTTCTGCATCCTCGTGGAATGGATAGCCTAGAGCATTTCTTCACCTCCTCCACGAAGTTGTCATAAGTTTGAGGGATGGGGGGATATCCACCAACTACGCCGTCCAACATTTCCTGGAACTTATTCCAGTTCGCTTTTCTAAAGTTGTACCTGCGTCGAAAGGTCACCCTTTGGGGACGCACTGCAGCCGTTAGTTTGCACATTATTGGGCGGTGCTGGGTATTGGGAATGGGTGAGCATACTGATTTCACACACTGCTGGGATATCTGTTCGCTAACAAACAGTAAATCTGGATTATATCCCCTGTGCCACCTGGCACTATTGAATGAAGGTGGTAGTTTATTATCATGTATAAGTGTCAGATTATTCGTTTCTGCCCATTGGATAACAGACTCTCCGTTTCTGTCATCATCTGCATATCCCCATCGACTACTGTGGCTATTAAAGTCGCCTATGATAAAGTTTATCTTTTTTTGATTGAGATTACTGATTTTTTCGCCCTTGAATTCGATTTGTGGGGGTTTATATATTGATGTTACGGTGCAGTCACTTAGTTCTACGGTCAACACCTCTATATCATCTGTTTCTGAAATATCGATGGAGTTGATCTGAATGTCAGGTTTTGTAAAGATTGAGCTACCGTACTGGCCGTGTGGTCTCTCCGCCACTAGCCGCATGCCTTGGATTTTTGGTCGTTTTTGATTACTCTCTCTGTGGGTTTCTTGAACACATAGAACGTCGCAATTGGGTTCTTGGCATAATACCTGCAATAGTTTTTCTTAACATGCTGATATGCCCTCAATATTTATTGAGATTATAGTCAGTTTCGATTTCAATTTCGATTTTGGTCCTGAGAAGGACCCTTGACGGATGCACATCTGGTGTGCTTTGATGCTTCTGGTGTGAAAGGATTAGCCAGCTAAGCTGTTGCCCAGGGGACGCCCGAATGTGCTAGTTTCTTTCTTTGTTTTGTTTGTCTTCACTAGATCCCAAAACACATTCTACTTGGAGGCTCCTTTCGTGTCCCCCACCTAAACCTCTGCAAACTGGGTTTAAAATACCACCAACACCATCTACAGCAACCGAATAAACTAATCTAGATCATATGCTTTGAAAGTAATAAAAATATTACACAAAAGTCACAAGTCATAACAAAAACTTCCACAATACCACCGAAACGTATTAAAAAACCTAAACTAAAAATCCAAGCAGTGAATTGCCAATTCAAGAGTTATTAGAACCAGCCTTTATCGAAGCACTTCCAACTTTTATTTTAATTTGCGACCAACTTATGGATTTCCTGGAAAATGTGCATGGCAGCAGCGATCAGCTAAAAATATCTCTACAATATCCACACAACACCGACCAACCTTTTACATATGCTTAGGCCAACTTATCCCTATCTGCAACACATATCAAACAAAAGCCGGATTGCAAGAATCAAAACTCAAATACTGAAACAAAGGAACAGAAGCAATAGCCCATATTCAAGTCAAAAATCTCTGTCAGGTACTAATAAATGTTTACCCTTCAGTGGCACTGTAATGGATTTGCATCTCATTTAGCTGAAATCAAAAACATAATCATTTATACAGACGCCGATTACATATGTTTCCAAGAAACACATTTACAACAACACAAAATTAAAAGAAAGGGCAGAACGCAACCAAAGATATAGCCTACATCTTAGGAAATACTTTTCAATATAATTCAAGCAACGAAAACTACAACGCAGAATTCATCACACGAAAGAGAGAAATGGAAAAACAACAGTATGAAATAAACGACTGCGATCACAACCCAATTAATGATCCTTTCTCTCTTGCTGAACTTACCCACATAATATCAACTATGAAAACGGAAAGCAGTCTAGGACCTGCTTGCATTACCTATGCTATGATTAAAGACCTAGATTATAAATCACTCCAACACATTCTTCAAATGTACAATTATATTGGAATAACAGTGTTTACCCAAGCCAGTGGAAAAAGTCATTCGTGGTCCCTGTTGAATTAAATGATAAGCAAATAATTCGTCGAAGCACTTTAAAAATTATAAGTCTTCTATGTTTTCTCTTATCGGATGTAATAATATAGATGAGCCAAAATATATTTATATGAAGCAGGCACATAAATCAAAATTACATTTACGTCCTTGTATCTTGGACTTCAAAAACGTAGGTACTCTCAAACTGAAAACAACACTTCTAGGGCACCAAAAATTCACATAAATAAGTGGGGCATGTGACGTCACTCTGGCTACGTGAACCCACATGTCAGCAACGCTTGCACGTGGTATTTGGAAGTTCTGCAGCTTCGAAAGGCGGCAACAAAGGGCCACCGATGACACAATTTATAGCTATTATTCCAGACCTTTGGTAAATTTAAAAATTCCCAGAAACTGACACGCAAACGTTAGAGCCCATGCCGCCAACAGTCCCCATACTTAAAACAGGCAAAACGCACCCTAAAAGCTACCGATCTATATCATTGTCAAATTGCTTTGCATGAAATTGTTAACCACAGACTGTTATGGTTTTTTGGAATCAAATACCTAACCTCATCAACAAACATGTCTTTCTAGACATTGAAAAGGCTTATGACACAACACGGAAACATAACATATTTTTATCCATGAAAGAATTCGGACTGAAGGAAGAAACTTTATATTATGCAAAAAAATTTTAAGTAACAGAGAACTCATAGTTAAGACAAATAATTACATATCCGACCCAAAACTAATAAAAATAACGTACCTCAAGGATACATTTTAAGTTTATCTCTATTTCTGATTGCCATAAATAAAATAACACAAGAAATCCCAAAACACATTAACATATCTCTATATGCAGACGATCTAATAATCTATATGAAAGGAAACAATTTAAAAACTACCAAAGAAAGCTATTCACAAATTAGAACTATGAAGTAAAACCACTGGTTTCCAGTTCTCCAACACCAAAACCAAAGCCATGCATTTTTGCAAGCCAAGAAAGCCTGACGATGATCCAAATATTAACATAAACAACGTATGTATGGAGTTTGTAAAAGAAATGAAATTTTCTGGAGATATCTATGAAAAAAATCTGACCCACATTCAAAAGATCAAAACCGAATGCAATCATCGCATCAACCTGCTTAAATCATTAACACATCATTCATGGAGATCCCACAAAACGTCTTTACTGAACATATATTAAGCCCTCATCCGAACGAAAGCATTTTAGAGGGAATGCGATAAGTACAAACAACGGACCCGAGTCAAAAACAGTTTGCCGTTTGTACTGATTCTCTCAGTGTCATCCAATTCATCCAGAACCTCTATACATCAAATCCTATTATCAAAAAACTACAACGTAAAATCCATGAAACGTTGACTACAAACAAAAATAGTTCACTTGTATCGATTCCATCGCATACAGGAATAATCGGAAATGAAAAAGGAGATACAGCAGGTAACGAAACCGCAACACTACCTGAAATCAACATACCTATTCCACCTTCGGATTTTAAAAGCAATTCAATCATTTTCAGAACGCACTAGAAAAAGCTGTTTAACGAAAAACATCGCTATGGACAACCAAATGACTCTAGCGAGTTCAAACTCGTACTGAAGGCGTATCACATGTTCACCTGCCCCCTCTTCCACTCCCGCGTCCTCAGTGTTGCCAGATCGAACGCTACGCTACCAGTCTTATTACTTAATTTACAAACCTCGTATTTAGGGGATAACGGCATTTTACAATGAACACATGCTTATTTTACGTCATTTACTATTATAATAGTAATTTAATATAAACTGTAGATTTAACAGACTTACTCTAGCAAATATTGGTAGTAGAAATTAACGTTCATATATTAAAATTATTTATTGCTTTTCTTTTCAGATAATGTTTTCACTAATAAATATAATGAAATTTCCTATTGATTACATTTATTTTAAATTATGGATGTGTGCTGCATTCAAAGTGATTTATTTTTTATTGTACTGTAAATATTTAATTGAAACTAGACCTATTTAAAAATATTTTTTCTGTATTATAAATATTTTGCCATGCTCTGTGGCCGTACTCAGTCGAGAAAATAATAAAGTAAAAGTTATTTTTTGCTTTAAAAATAAGTTCACCACAGTAAGAAGATTATTTAGCTCAGTTAACAGTGAAACTGGCCAACAAGGTCACCAGCGCTTACAAACCTAGATTTCATTGTATGCGGAGTTATTGAAGATATGGTGTACAACGTTGAGCGCAATACAGCGTACTAATTAAAAATAGGATGTAGCTCAGCCAATGAAAACTGCAATCTCACACGTACATTAAAAATACCGGTAGATGCTTTAAACAACATTATTTTCTGATATGTTACTTATCAACACTTTTTGCTTTGTTTTTCGACCTTATCGAAGCATGTCTAAATAATGGTTTTGTTATTCTGCCCTTAATTATGAATCACAATTGACAATAAAAATTCTTTCGTATTCAAAATTTAGTATGCTTTTAAATACTAGTTAAAATATATTTACTTTCACCGCTCATTTGTTTTTCTAGTAAGTATTTTCCTGGCTGGGCGGTTGGATACAGCACGAAAAACGGTTTAAAATGGGAGAAATAATTTTTGCATATCTCCATGTTAAAGGAATATTTGGTGCAAAATAGAGTCAACCAGTCTGCACAGGTATAATTGTTCGGGTGTGTATTTCGGTTTTTTACTGCATAGAAATCTGGTATTTGTATGTCAATAATAGATAAATACGTTATCTTCTTTAATACATGGAGGTCAGGGCCGGTTTTAGGCAGGGGCAACGGGCACTTGCCACCGGCGCCTGTAGGCAATAGGCGCCGTCGCACCAGTTATCATCTTAAGGTATGTTAATACTGTCGACAGCCGTCTTATAATAATTATTACAATAAATTAAATAGAATTGTATCGCCTTAAAGGTTGCCAAAATTTATAATTTGATTTCTAGGAATAAATAAAATAATTAGATATTTTTGCAATGCTTGACCGAACCGCCTAAACCAGTGTATTTCAAGCGCGAATCTACACATGTTTCGGGAAACCTTTATTCTTTCATTTAATGATATTTTAGGCTCCTTAGTACTAACTATTGCATTATTTGGCTTTGCTGATTAGTTTTCATATTTTTTTACTGATGCATGGTATAATTCAAACAAAGTTCCCATTTTTATTGTTGTAGGGCTACGTCTGATAGGGTTGCCATACGTCCCGGTACACCGGGACATGTCCCGCTTTCGAGGTCCGTGTCCCGGTGTCCCGGTCCAAGATTCATTTGTCCCGGTCGATTTAAAATTTACGAATGAATATTTTTTTTAAACATGTAAGTCAAAAATAACGAAATGTTCCCGAGCGAAGCTGGGTACGGGTCAGCTATACGCTATTCACGATTGATTTGCCATCCAGCAGGCTGTGTTTTTTTTCTTAAGTTGCCTTTCTTAAATATTATTTGATTGATTTCTAGCAACGTCAAAATGAAATTGCCCTGTTGCCAGCTCTAGAGTCCCCTACTTTTCCAAAATAATCTAGTAAGTTTAGAATTAATAAAACACATAATATATTATACCTACTTAATTGTCACTATTGCATATTTAAGTGAAATAGGTATATTGTTCACGGATTCAATTCACGAGAAAGTAATGTATATGAAGTCATTTATCGAAAATAAAACAAATGAAGAATGGATAACGAAAGATATGCATGATAAATGGTTATACTATTTCACAAAGACTGAAGAGACCAAAAGAAAAGCTAATCTACTGAAAATGTGCCAATACTTGTTCG
>JABXWE010042798.1:0-24634 GCA_014611495.1 Limonius californicus | reverse complement strand
AATATACCCATAGTTCTAATAATACCCCAAAAATTCTTAAATATACCCCAAATCCTAAAGATAACCCGAAAAGCCTAAAAATACCCCAAAATCCTGAAAATGTACTCCAATATTCTAAAATATACCCGAAAATCCTAAAATATACCATAAAAATCCTAAAATATACCCTATAATAATTAAAAATAATCAAAAAATCCTAAAATGTAAGGATTTTGGGGTATATTAATAGGATTTTGGGGTATTTATAAGAAGAAGCCTTGAGGAACAGGGGAACGGCGACAAAGAGGAGGGGGAGAGTGTTGACGAGAGAAGATAGAAAATGATAGAGAAAAGGAAGGAGAAGAAGGGAAGAAATCAACTAGAAATTGAGAAAAAATAGAAGACTGCTTGAAGAGGGAAGGAAGGGCGGAGAGGAGGAGGGGAGAAACGATAGAAAATGTGGAGAGCAGGCAACTTTGGGGCATAGGTGGTCTTACACTGCGGCATTCCAACGCCCTCGACAAACACTGTAAGGACTACAAAAATTTTCAAAAAATACTCTAATATTCTCTTAAAACATACCCAGCAATCTCAAAATATACCCCAATTCCTAAAGATTCCCCGAAAAGCCTACAAATATTACCAAAAATGCTAAAAGATGTCCCAAACTTTTATAAATATACCCATAGTTCTAATAATACCCCAAAAATTCTAAAATATACCCCAAATCCTAAAGATAACCTGAAAAGCCTAAAAATACCCCAATATCCTGAAAATTTGCTCCAATATTCTTAACATATATCCCAAATATTAAACATATACCACAGAATCTTAAAATGCACCTTAAAATTCCTTATTGAAGTCCCAAAATCCTAAAATATACCCCATAATTCTTAAAAATATCCCAAAAATCGTGGAATGTATGGATTTTGGGGTATATTATTAGGATTTTTGAGGTATTTTTATGTGACGTGGGTCAATATCTTCATATGATTAATTCTTGGAACAGCTCGCAATTGCTAGCACGAATCAAACTGTTATCCACTGCATTGCCAAATAAAAGCCCCCCCGCCCCCGCTTAGAAAAAAAACCTTCCGAAATGTTCCTGGCCCGAACGAAAAGCGTGTGTGATCAAGCATATTTGTAAGCTAATTTCATTGTAAAGAAAAACACAAATACAAGCAGAGCCAGGGGTGTATTTGTACCCTCCATATTGCTATTACGCTTTAAAATTAATTAATATAATCCAAATGTAATCATTATTAAATATTGTAAAATATTCTTTCGCTTTGATTCTGTTTATTATATGTTCTTGTTGTTTTTTAAATTGGGTCTTAATGTAATAGCCGCAAACTATGTTTTTCTAGTTCTTTAGAAATATAAAAAAAGGAAATATTGAATTAAAGTCTCAAAGCTAAAACATTCTACCAGAATATGGTTCGATATTTTTTGGCATTTGGCTTCAGTAAAATCCCAAGACAGGAGCTAAAATTGCTTTCCTTAGTATACAGCGTGGGCCAGCTAAGTTTCCCACTGTGATTGGACGCAACTTAAATTTTAAGTAAGATGTTTTCAAATAACGTGAAACGGATTTGTTGCTTGCTTTTGGTGAATATCGCCTAAATGCGGCTGCAATCCGCAATGTATATATCAAGCGCTATCCAACTGGAAGACCCGCCTTGAACTTCTTTGAAAAACGAAGGCAAATTTGTTAATTCCAGAACGATTACAGACGTAGCAAATGAAATAGCAGTGCTAGAGGCAGTGGATAAAAATCCTCATGTAAGTCAAAACAATCTTCAGTTGGAAGAATTCTGAAAGCAAATGTGTCTGATACCTATCACGATGCTTTACTGCACGAACTGCACGAAAAAAACCCTAAGAGAATATTCAATTTGGAATTGTTTTTAGAATCAGCTTCTTCTGGATTAATTTTTTTTTAAATGTGTATAAATTCTCAAACGATGGTGAAGCGAATAGGCATTATTAGGTACAAGAGAACCCGAACTGGATACGCGTTACCGTTTTACAAATGGTTTTTCTGTAAACGTTTGGGGTGGCATAGTAAGTTCTTCCGTTACTTGGAGTTCTTACAAAGTTTTTACCCGGGTTGTTGCAAGATGTAGACCTCAATGTACGACAAAAAACTTTGATACTAATATAAGTAAACAGTACTGCTCACAACAGTTGGATTGTAATTACTTAAATAATGGCTTTGGAGGAAACTGGATTAGCAGAGGAGTTGTGCATCCATGGCCGCCAAGAAGCTGCGGTATCACTCTACAAGAATGTTTTCTTTGGGATACAATTAAAAAATATCATACACAGAAAAGGTGTGGAAGTGGATGTGTCAGATTGTAAGTATATTTTTACTTGTGTTCCACTCAGGCTTAAATCATCCGTTCCGCTACAGTATTAACACTTACTGGGCGTTTTCAAAATAAAGTGATCGGTACAGCAATGGAATTATCTCACTATGATTTTTGTAATGTATGGCCAGTATGGGGGGAGGTCCTTGCCCAACAATGGGTTGTTGCGAGTTTAGAAAATCTCAGTAGTAGTTCAAAACTGTGTACCTATACAAAGTATATGCCCGTATACTATCGTTATCGACAACCTTTCTATAATATAATGATGAAGGTATTGTATTCTAGCTCCTTGAATATTCCGAAAAGTAAAACAGTTAAGGTTAGCTTATCAGTATAATATTAAATAAGCTACTATTTTGGTTAAATTGTTTAAAAAAGTAGGATTTTACAAACGTAGTTCGATCGCGTAAGTTAATGAACACCCAGTACGTATTATTATGAAACGAATAGTGCAATTCTGAACGAAACAGAGGTTGAATTTTAGAATTACATATACCAACCTAAATAATACTACGGCATACCGGCGGAGATGGTAAAAGCCCTAGCAACGGAGCACCCAGACTATGTGCTGGCCGTAATGAACAGAATAATGGAAGAAGGAATATTCCCCCAGATGTAGAGGGGGGCGAAGCTAGTGCTCATCAAGAAGGCGAACAAACCACCGGGCGTGGCGGCCTCCTACAGACCAGTGTTTCTTTTGGACACACTAGGGAAGCTACTGGAACAACTGGTGCTGGGACGACTGAACGAAGAGATAGCATATGGAGAGGGCCTATCCGAGATGCAGTTCGGGTTCAGGAAGAGGAGATCGACGCCCCTGGCGATAAACAAGGTAACCAGTCTGATAAAAGAGGCACGAGCAGGAAGCTGGCGCACAAGGACGTTCTGCGCACTGGTCAACTTGGATGTCCGTAACGCCTTTAACTCGGTATCCTGGCAGAATATCCCGGAAGAGATAGTGCGAAGACAAGTGGCTCCATATCTGAGCAGAATAATAGGCAGCTATCTGAGCGGAAGAAGAATTATGCTATCAGACAGTGAAAGAAGGGAAGACATGGAAATAAACAGCGGAGTCCCGCAGGGAGCAATGCTGGTACCGGCCCTGTGGAATGTACTCTACGACGGGGTCTTAAAGCTACTCTTGCCGGAAGGGGCGTACATAGTGGGATTCGCGGATGATCTGGCCCTTGTTGTAGTTGGGAAGAAGGAAGAGGATGTATCCACAACGGCAAACGAGGCGCTGACGCGAAGGCTCTAGCGCTGGCACCAAAGAAAACCGTGATAGTATTTGTAACAGGCAGGAGGAAACATGACCCTATTAACATAGTAATAGACGGGTTGGCAGTTTAGACCAAGGAAGTCCCGAAGTGTTAGGACGTATAGATCCCCACCTGAACTATGATGCACACATAGAGCAAGCAGCTGCCAAGGCAGGTAGAGCGGTTGCAGCACTTAGCAGGTTGATGCGTGGGAGGTGCGAGAGCTAGCAGAAGGAAAGTACTGAGCTCGGTAGCACACTTCATAATGCTGTATGGAGTGGAGGTATGGCCGGAAGTGCTCCAAAAAAAAAGGCACCTGGAGAAACTGAAGAGGGTGCAGGGAAGGATGGCACTGAGAGTTAGCGGGCCATACAGAAAGGCGTTTGGAGATGTAGCGCTCATTCTAGCCGGAATCGTCCCAATTCAATTGCAGGCAGAAGAGCGCTGCATACTGTACGGATGGCCGAGGGAAGAGCGCGACCACAAGGGAAGGAGGAGACGATGAGGAAGTGGCAGAGCCAGTGGAATGCGGGCGGCAAGGGGAGTTGGACGAGGCAGCTCATCCCAAATGTTAATAAGTGGGTAAATCGGAAATTCGGAGAAACGAGTCATTCCTTGACGCAAGCCCTTTCAGGGCATGGTTGCTTCGGAAACTACCTAAATGCCATAGGAAGCAGTGAGAGCGTGGAATGCAAATATTGCGGAGAAGGGGACGGGCCGGAACACACAACAATGTGCTTAATGTGGATAAGGCAAAGGACAGAAATGGAAATAGTAGTAGGGGAGCCTATAACAACTGGAAACATGGTGGAGAAGATGTTAGAAAAAGAAAAGTATTGCGGGCACAATGGAGTACATAATGAGAACGAAAGTGTCAGATGAGAAACAAAGACAGGAAGAACAACAGGAATAGTCAAGGGGTAGCACTGAAGATATGCGGAAGCGGTTATGGTGCTAGGACTGAAGAGTAACCGGGAGGGGTTTTAGTGGGTAGGTCCCCTCTAGATGAGGGGGAATCCCACACTTTCCGCAGAATGCGGGGCGCCTATAAAGGTTTCCCTTTCCGGAAAAAAAATACGTATTTTTATCTCTCCAAACTATCTGTTTCATTTAATAATGGAAGCTATCCATTCTGAACTAATCGTGAAGACATTTCTTATGAAATACGGCGTCGTTGAGATTCATCAGCCACCCTATTCATTTGACTTGGCACCAGAAGGCTTTTACTCTTTCCTAAAGTGAAAACTGGTCGCATAGGAAAACGATTTCAGAACGTAGAAAATATTAGGAAAAATGTAACTACAGAATTGGAAGCAGTTTCTTCGGACGCCTTTACCGACTGTTTCCAAAATTTTTTAAAACGTTGTTGTAAGTGCAGTTATTGTACCTGTACGGGAAATACATTCCCTAACCTCGAATAATTAAATAATATCTGATTATTAAAATACTATTTGATTGTGTTTCAGCGAATTCCAATATCTTCTTAAATTATATTTTGATGGATTTGTATTGTTTTTGTATACTCGCCTAGTCTATGAGTGTCATAATATTATTAGAATGTATTTTGCCGAAGCTTAAACGACTATTATAAGTATGAATACAATCTATTCTATTCTAAAATATCACTTTAATCGCATTTTGTCCAATAATTGAAAACTGTAGATGCCCTGTTCTCGTTGACATCAGGCCAGAAATGTCTGAGCCGCCCTGTATTTCAAATCTAAACATGATTTTCACATTGCCATTGGATATCTTAATAACAACACTATACTACTTTCCCATATTTTTTTCTTAAACATACTAAAAATAACAATCCTAACAAAGACCAAACAAATTCAATTTAATGACAATATTTCAACGTTTTAAAATTAGGAATCATTAAAGTTGCCTTAAGATTACGCATCAAACGTGATACCAATTTTTTATAAAGCCATTAAACCTTATTTTACCCGAATGGGGCAAACCTGAAGGCAACCACATACATTAACAACAATAATCTGAATTAAAATCACTTTAACTGTTTTTTTGTGCCCACAGGTTAACCTCAACAATTATTTCTTGCCCGCCATTGTTGTTTTAATATAAAAATGTTACATATCCTTGATGTAGGAGCGATGGGATTGGTGGAAATGTAGAGCTATGGTGATTTGTGTATTTCAAATTAATCATAATGGGTATTTAATAATAGTGAAGTGATTGAATAGTATATAAAGTTAGTTTTTGGGTCTATATTAATTTATGTTATTTTATACCAATTGTTTTTTTGAGGCTACGTAGGGAGTTTTCAGTATAAATATAATAAAATGGAAAGCAGCTATAAACTATTTAAGCGGATTCAATGTATAAGATTTACAAAATGGCGGATGCAGATGACATTCTAACCAACCAACATTGATATCCTGTAGTATTTTTTTAATGTTCTGTAGAATCTGTTAATTACAGTTGTAATTTTGTCCGAATTTAGACTTTCCTACAGTATTGTTACTAAATAATTATAAATATTAATAAATTTTCTTAGCGATTTGGCGAAAAAACAGGCTGTATTTTATCCAAAAGTAGATTCAGTTTGTGGGAGGCCGTTAATATCTAAAACAACTATTTTAAATTAAACCATAACAAAATCTTGACTTGCGAAGCACTTTGTACAACAACAATCACCAAATTGTCTTAAAATCCTCTTAATAGTCTTTATTTGAAGCTTATAATTCTTATACAGAATGTTCCAAATAAAATAATCAAAGGTATGGTTGCCGTTTGCTAATCCTATGACTTATTGTTAATAATAAAATAATCCGTAGAACATATACCAATTAATTTTTAATTGACCTTTTAAAATAAATAATACAGCAATTATAAATTAAATACCAATGCAAACAATTCTTTGAACTTGATTCGTGTACATACGAGCGCAATAGGACACGGTTGCCAAATCGCTAAATTTCCAGGCATTCGGGGAATTTTACTAGGCCTTTCAAAATTTACTTTTGAAATTAATGATACACAACATGTTATAACAAACGTCAACAGTGGCGTCTTAAGTATATTATAAATTAGAAACCCTGTCATCTGTTACCTAAAATGTTTTAGATTCAATCGTATTTGTGGATATTCGAGGCAAAGACATATGGCAATAATGTTACGGTAGGTTTTCATGGTATATTTTCTCTGATTATCGTTGAAATATGTAGTTTCCTGTTGCCTAAAACTCTAAAAATTTATCTATGCTCATCAGTTTATATTAACTGCATGTAACAAATATGTAAGTAATATATAGTACACAAAAACTGACAAATCGTTTTGATGATTAAAAAATATGCAATATAATACGTTAAATTCTTAATAGATGTTATGTAAAAAACACCAATGTATTTGCCGTTAGGTTTAATATAATTATGCCCTAAATATCTGCAATATATGCACACAAATGTGCATTAAAAACGAAACGTATGCGCAATTTTTTACTTAAATTAAGAAGATACCAAACATTTAAAATGCGCATTTATTTAAAAAGGTTCTAAAACTAGCATTTACTCAAAGATCTAAAATATGCATGCACTCGCATAAATATACGTTTATTTTAAGCGTCTAGATTTAGGTTTAAAATACGCAGAGAAATTGAAATATGCAAAAACTCAAACGTATGTGTTATTAAACAAAATGTCTTGACTATGTATTTTGAAAAATAATATTCCAATTTATTTAAAAAATTACTGTAATACACCGAAGGGTTAAACTAATAATTAATTAGAAAATGTATAAAGAACTTATTTGTATTTAAAAAAAATCTAACATTTGCACTTACTACACAAAATCATAAAATGTGCATGCTATTAAAAAAAGACAGGTATATGTAAAAAATATGTACTCATTTCAAGAAGGTCTAATATATGTATTAAAAAAACTGCAAAAAATAGTAATTTATATATAAAACGGTCCGAAAACTGCATTTATTTCAAAGGCCTAAAATATGCATTTATTAGAAATAAATTCTACAACATGCATATTTTTAAATAAGTCTAAAGTGTGTCTGATAAGTGTTCATTGAAAACGAAAGTCTACAAAATGCATTTATTTACAAATAAGTCTAACACACGCATTTATTTAAAAAGGTCTAAAATATGCATTCTTTTAAAAGAGGTCCAAAATATGCAATAATTGAAAAAAACGACTGAAATGTGCATTACGATAAGATTTGTAAAAATGTTCTTTTAATTATAAAAGCTCTAAAATATGCATATATTTGAAAAATGTCTAAAAATTAATTTACGCGGAAAATGTTTACAATATGTATTTATTTCTAATGTATTTACAATCTGCAAAATGTTGAAGGTATGTACTGACTAATAACAGATCTAATATGTGCATATATTTACAAAAAAAAAGTGTAAAATAGACAGTTATTTAAAAATGTGTATACATTTATTCAAAACAGATCTCTAAAATATGCATCTATTTAAAGAACGAGTCCTACACATACTATATTTAAACAGGCCTGAAGTATTGTATTTTATTTAAAAAACTGCCTAAAATATATATTAATTATTTCAAACGTCTAAAATATGTATTAATTAAAAGAAGGTCTGATATATACATATTCAAGGTGTAAAAAGTCCCTTTAATAATAAAAAGGTCTAAAATATGCATTTATTCAAAACGTTTAAATCATTTGGAAAATTCGAATATATGCATTTATTTCCAATGCGTCTGCAATATGCAAATAGTTGAAGGCATGCATTGACTGATTAAAGGTCTAATATATGCATTTATTTATTCATCAAGTGTAAAATATACATTCATACATAATTCAACACAAACAATTATTTCAAACGTCTAAAATATGTATTAATTAAAAGAAGGTCTGATATATGCATATGCATATACAAGGTGCGAAAAGTTCCTTTAATCATAAGAAGGTGTAAAATATGCATTTATTTAAAAAGTTTAAATCATTTGAAAAATTCGATTGTATGCATGTATTGCCAATACTTCTACAATATGCAAATAGTTGAAGGTACGCGTTGACTGATTAAAGGTCTAATATATGCATTTATTTATTAATCAAGTGTAAAGTATACATTTATACATAATTCAAGATAAACAGTTATTTCAAACGACTAAAATATGTATTATTTAAAAGAAGGTCTGATATATGCATATGCAAGGTGTAAAAAAGTTTGTTTAATCATAAACAGGTTTAAAATATGCATTCATTTAAAAAGTTTAAATCATTTGAAAAATTTGAATATATGCATTTATTGCCAATACTTCTACAATATGCAAATAAATAAAATATACATTCATACATAATTCAAGATAAACATTTTTTCAAACGTCTAAAATATGTATTATTTCAAAGAAGGTCTGATATATGCATAACAAGGTGTAAAAACTTTAATCATAAAAAAAGTCTAAAAAATGCACTCATTTCAAAAGTTTAAATCATTTGAAAAATTCTAATATATGCATTTATTGCCAATACTTCTACAATATGCAAATATATATAATATACATTCATACATAATTCAAGATAAACATTTATTTCAAACGTCTAAAATATGTATTATTTCAAAGGTCTGATATATGCAAATGCAAGGTGTAAAAACTTTAATCATAAAAAAGTCTAAAAAATGCACTCATTTCAAAAGTTTAAATTATTTGAAAAATTCCAATATATGCATTTATTTCCAATGCGTCTACAATATGCAAACAGTTGAAAATATGCATTTACTAATAAATGGTCTAATAATATATGAATTTATTTATAAAAACAAATATGCAAAATATGCCTTTATAACAAAATTCTAAAATATATAATATTTAAACATATCAAAGCTCGTGTATTAATCTAGAATACCGGGTTGGGTTTCCATGGTCTATCCACTTTGCCTACTTGAAACTTTATGCGGCCATACTGTATTTTTCTTTAATATAATTGGATTTTTAGTAGAAATCGGGTCTAATTGGGAAAATATTGGTCTTACAGTTTACAAATAAATAAAAGATTATTATTATAATAATTTAAATTTGCAAAATTTCAAAAATCAGTTGCCAATTTCCGCCTACTAAGAAAAATACAACACAGCCCACTTCTTGTGAATCTTCTTTTTATGCTTAATTAGGTAAAATGACAAATGGAGTATCATTTTCAGAAAATTTCGAGATTAATGCGTCGCCCATTACGTAGGAGTACCAAAATTTGGTATGGCAGCGAGAGCACGTTAAGTTACGACATTAAAATATTCGCTTATCCAGCTTGTCTTGCTAATGAATAGGATTTATTAAAACTGCAATAAAGTCGTCGGGTTTAAAATATTGGGCGGGTATTTTAAGCCGCGCTGGCACCGGAAAAATCGTCTTTTCGCGAGGGGCCGCCATCTTTGATAAGGTGAAAAACACTTAACGAGTCGCGCTGCTAATATTTTACCTACTTCAAAGACAATGATTAGTGAGGACGATTTTTTTAAAAATTCCGGCGACTCGAACTTGTCGTTTAGGCTGAAAATAGCGGTGTTGTTCGGTGTAGATGCGAGAGTTGGCAAGAGCACATGCCGACATATCACAGGACTTGTTCCGTTTGGTAAAAACGAGAACGGCCTTACTGACTGTACACGTTTTGCAAACTGCAGGTCGTATATTATATCGGATTGACGTATGGATGTGTGCTCAACGATTATTTTTGAGAAGTACATTCTCGTTGGTATGTCTTTATGCTGCCATTACACATAATGACGATTTATATGTGTATTAGATAGCCGTAAAAAAGTTGTCTTACTAGATTTTTCGTGTTCTCGTTTAATGCTCGTTTGTTGCTTCAACTCCTGACGACGTCTTGGTTTTACTCGAAACGGCTGCGAAAAAATCTTGCCTACATTTTTTCCACATTTCTATGATTTTATGCCCACAACAAGATGGTGAGATTAAGTTACTCCGATGATTTTTCCAAGAACACTTACATCCTGAATTGCCATTCTCAAGATTCTTCGAAACAGAAATGTGCTTAAGTACGGTAGCAGCGATATTAAGCAACTAGTTTGCGTCCAATAACGCAGCTACAAGTTTTATTTACAAAAAAATGTCGAAATTTCTAGAATTTCAGTATTTAAACTTCTTCGGTTTACCATTTTTTTTTAGAAGCCACACTGTGTAGTATTTTCAATTTTGGTTGGCAACAGCTCAATTTAATTTTGTATACCTTCCCGCTGATAGATCAATTGTAGTACTTGCATAAGTAATGAAACTAAAAACACTCCATAAGTAAAAGAAAAAACTGTAAATAATATTGAGGTGATTATCCGTAACACTTCCTGTTCCAATCAGGTATTATTAACTTTCTTTAGTGTGTTAGCATAAAAGGTTTTCTAATGTTAAATCATATACCATCATCATAGTCATCATCATCATCATCATCATCATCATCATCATCATCATCATCATCATCATCATCATCATCATCATCATCATCCATAGCTAACAAAATTACAAACAAAAAGTTATATGACTAACTTGTAGGAAGTGTAAATTAACATCGATCAACATTCCTGGTACATATTTTTAAATGCACAGTGCAACTACAAACATCATGTTCAAGTATTATGTATACGTATAGTACGGGCAGGAGTGAAAGTATACAATACAAGTATGTAGTGCAACCAGGGAATTGAAGTACATAGTACAAGTACCTAGTAGAAAATACAAGTACCAAGAACAAAGTACAAATATTAGGTACAAAGTATAAGTACTAAGTGCAAAGTACAAGTATCACGTGCAAGTATTATGTAAAAGTGTAAGTGCAAAGTACAAGTAAATAGAGCAAGTATAAAGTACAGGTACGTCCTGGCAAGAATAAAGTGCAGCTACATATATCAAGTACAAACTAAAAATATCGTGTACAAGTACTACGTACGTATAAGTGTAAATACAAAACAGACGTATCTAGTACACGTAAAGAATGCAAGTACGGAGTACAAGTATGAGGTATGGTATAACTACAGAGCACAAGAACCTAGTAGAAAGTGCAAGTACTTAGTTGAGTACAAGTAGAAGTACCAAGTACAAAGTACAAATATCATGTATAAGTATTATGTAAAAGTGTAGATATAAAGGTCAAATAAAACGTGCAAATATATAGTGCAGGGGTACAATCTTCAAGTAGAAACTACAAATATCGTGTACAAGTACTACGTACACGTACCTAGTATAAGTAAAGAATGAAAGTAAAGAGCACAGGTATGAAGTACAACCACAGAACATAAGAACCTCGTACAAATACATAGTAGAAAGTACTCAGTTGAGTACAAGTACCAAGTACAACGAACAAATAACATGTTCATGTATTATGTAAAAGTGTAAGTACAAAGTACAAGTAAAAAGTGCAAGTATTAGAGGGCAAGTACAAAGTACAAGTAGAAATAACAAGTTCAAAATACAGTAATTATGTACTAGTATAGGTACAAAGTGCAAGTATCTAGTACAGGGAAAAAGTGTAAAAGCGGAGTACAAGTACGAAATGGAACTGCAAACTACAAGGACATAATACAAGTACTAAGTACATATATCTAGTACAGGTAAAAAGTGCAAAAGCGGAGTACAAGTACGAATTGGAACTGCAAACTACAAGGACATAGTACAAGTACTAAGTACATATATCTAGTACAGGTAAAAAGTGCAAGAGCGGAGTACAAGTACGAATTGGAACTGCAAACTACAAGGACATAGTACAAGTATCTAATATAGGTAAAAAGTGCAAAGGCGGAGTACAAGTACGAATTGGAACTGCAAACTACAAGGACATAGTACAAGTATCTAATATAGGTAAAAAGTGCAAAGGCGGAGTACAAGTACGAATTGGAACTGCACACTACAAGGACATAGTACAAGTATCTAATATAGGTAAAAAGTGCAAAGGCGGAGTACAAGTACGAATTGGAACTGCAAACTACAAGGACATAGTACAAGTACTAACTACAAGTATCTAGTACAGGTAAAAAGTGCAAGCGCCGAGTACAAGTACGAATTGGAACTACACACTACAAGAACATAGTGCAAGTACGAATGGGAACTACTGAATTAAAGGACATAGTACAAATACCGAGTGTAAAGTACAAATATCATGTAAAAGTATTAGTACAAATTTTAAGTAGACAGTGCAACTACAGAGTGCAAGTACAAAGTACACGTAGAAACAACAAGTACAAAGTACAATGTACTAGTATAAATACAAAGTATAAGTACCTAGTAAGTACAGGTACAAAGTGCAAGAGCGGAGTACAAGTACGAATTGGAAGTACAGACTACAAGAACATAGTCCAAGTATCTAGTACAGCTGAAAAGTGCAAGAGCGGAGTACAAGTACGAATTGGAACTAAAGATTACAAAAACATAGGTCAAGTATTTAGTACAAGTGAAAAGTGCAAGAGCGAAATGCAAGTACTAACTGGAACTACAGACTACAAGAACATAGTACAAGAAAAAGTGCAAGCATACAGTATACGTACGAAGTGCAACTATAGAGTACAAGAACAAAGTACAAGTACTGCGTACAGTGAAAAAGTACAAATACAAAACCCAAGCATACATTAATCGCACAAAGTACAGGGACAAACCATAAGCAAAGTAAGTATATAAAATACAAGTACAAAGTACTGCTGTATAGAATAAGTACAAAGCATTGGCATAAAGTAGAAGTACAAAGTACACTATATACTACATCTAAATGTAAAGTAGAGCAAGTACCACAGCAAAGTACAAGCGCACAATGCACTTAGTATAAAGGCAATGTAAAAGTAGAATGTTATTTACAAAGTACACGTGGGACGTACAAATAGGAAGCACTAATACAAAATATAAACAAAGAATAATGTGCAAGTGCAATATAAAAATATAATGTAAATTACAAAGTGTAAGTAGGAAGTACGGAAGTAAGGTATAGGAAGTATGAATACAAAATATGAATGTAATGTACACAATAGTATACAAGTACAAAGTGCTGCAAATGTTAAATACAAGTGGAATGTACAATTGCAAAGAACTAAATACAAGTGCAACGTAAAAGCACAGTGTACATTGAAAGTACAAGTAAGAAGTACAGAAAGAAATTACAATTACAAATAGGAAATTACAATATAAAGCACAAGATAGTGCAAACACAATTTGCAAGTCTAAAATTCAGAAATAAATGACAAGTGTAAAATAAGAGTGCAAAGTACCGTTACAAAGGATTAAATGCAAAAGCAACGTAAAAAATAAAGTAACAGATACGAAGTAGCGAAAGAAAGTGTAAGTACAATGTGCAAATGCAAAATGCAAATGCAAAGTAAGAACCTAAAATACAGTGCACAGTATTTAATACAAGTACAGTGCAGAGGTACAAAGCAAATTACAAAAGTAGTAGTAGTCTAATTAGAAAGAATAGGTACAGTTCAACTATACAAAACAAATATGAAAGTGTCAAGCACAAGTAAAAAGTGCAAATATTATGTACAAATAGAAGTAACAGTATAAAAGTACTAACAAACAAAGTGGAAGTGCAAATAATACCGGCCAACTGTTCTTAATCAGTACAAATACAAATTATTTTACTCAGTAATCTATTTAAGTATAAACACAAGTACACAGAACAGTATTATTGGTAGTTCCCAAATGGTAACTATTCTGAATACATACAAAAATAGCTCTTTTGTATAGGTATATCGATTCTATTTAGCATGAAAGAGTAATTTAAAAATTCTATTGTTGTTACAGTGTTTGTTGCTTGTGATTTCTGTTGTATTAAAATATTATCGCAGTAATAGCCACTATTATTGTCAAATGTATATAGATATACAGTGGTGTGAAAAAGTTCTGCAAAACCCAAGAAAATAATTTCTTGAAGTTTTGTTGCATTGTTTCAAAAAATTACTTTTAAATATCTGATTTTAATGACTGTCAACAACTTATCTCTTAATTAGGTACTTAGAACTCCATAGAAAACAATTAAAATGAGTTCTTTTGCAAAATCAATAATCAGTTATTCGTCCATTTTCTAATGGGATCATTTTAACATGAAACTTAAAAGTGTAATTAGGAGAAATACTTATTATGTTATGAGTATATACCTGCAGATACTATGGATTATTCAGTTGCATTTTGCTTGTCCTTAACAGTGGCAAAATACCATCCGAAAAGAAAAAACGCCATGAAATAACTTGTCATCATAAACGAGGCGCTTCCAGTCGTGAAATAGCTATGAAAGTGCAGTGCAATCAATCCACAGTGATCAGAGTGGTCAGAAAATACTCATAAGGGTAATACTAACATATGGAGTTGAAACAAGACCGGACACAGTTTAAGTGAACCAAATTCTAGAAACTGCAGAGATGAACACACTACGAAAAATAGAACGAGTAACTAAACGAGACCACATAAGAAGCGAAGATATCAGAGTAAGATGCAATGTTCAAATAAGAGTTGAATGGGTTCAAGTAAGAAGAAACGCATGGAACTAACATGTATCAAGAATGCAAAACAACAGACTCGCGAAGATAGCAAGAGACTTACGACCCAGAGGAAAGAGGTCACCAGGAAGACCACAGAAAAGATGGAGGGACTCTCTGGAATAAACAAGCTAATTAGCTTATATGAAAGAAGAAGGAAAAACGCTGAGACTGGAAAAATTGAAGACAAACCCCGTAGTGGCCGTCCAAAAAAAATCAGTGAGAGACGACAGTGTATTAAGGAGGAAGAGCCTGGCAGACACAAGTCTTAATTCGACAGATTTAACCATAATGTGGCAAGAAACTACCGGTGTAAGTGTATGCACATCTACTGTAAGACGGAGACTTTTTAAAATTGGACTTAGCCCGGAAGAAACCCCTCCTATCAGAAAGACAAAGGCTCCTCCGTTTGAGATGGGCAAAGGATCATCGCCATTGGGCCCCAGAACAATGAATTTACCTTTAACATTAACAATCAATCATGCTGGAAACACATATGTTAGAAGATTTCCTGGAGAAGAATCTTCACGACAGTGTGTTCTGTCAACAATGAAACATCCAACCTTTGTCATGATATGGGTCCGCATGTCTGCTGAAGGTGTTGGTAGACTACATGTTGTTGCTGGCATGATGAATGCAACCAAATACATCGATGTCCTACAGAAGAAGATGCTGCCTAGTGGAAATGAGTTATTTCCTGACAAAACCTTGATCTTTCAAGATGATAATGCTCCTTGCCACAGAGCAAAGGTTGTTCAACTTTGGATGTCGACCAATAAAGTTACAAGAATAGACAGGCTTCAAGCTTCTCGAGAATTAAAAAGCCTTCTAATCAATGTTAGAAACTAGGGAGTGTAAGAATACCTAAATAAATAAACTCAAATGAAACCACGGATTTCTCGTTGTGGAAAGCAACCAGAAAACTTAAAGGACCAAAATCGCCAGTTTAAGAGAACAAATTTTAAAAAAAGCAGTCATTTTCGCAGAACACGTAAGCACAGAACTACCAGAAAAGGCAACCAAACTGATAACATATAATATAATAAATGCAGTTTTTAGGCTACGAATATCCCAAGAGCAGTAGAAAGCGGCGCAAACAGTTATGGTACCAAAACCTGGTAAAAACCCAGAAGATACAACATCACCCCGGTCTATAAGTTTATTGCCTGTTATTTCGGAAAAATTAAGGCCAGTTCTTGAAGAGCAAACCACCATTCTAAATAATCAGTTCGGTTTTAGGGACGGCCATGGCACAATAGAACAAGTACATAGATTAACTACTAAAATTAAGCACGACTTACACCTAAAAAGATTCTGCTCGTCCTTGTTCCTCGACATAAGCCAGGCCTTGGACAAATTGTGTCACACTGGTTTGTTATATAAGATCACGAAGGCGCTACCAACAGAATACTACGAATTAATTAAGTCATACTTAGCCGAGCGAAGCTTTCAAGCTAAATTCAAAGATGCACATTCAAGTTTCTACCCAATAGAAGCAGGTGTACCCCAGGGTAGCATTTTGGGACCTGTATTATCTCACATATACTGCGGATTTGCCAACAACACCACAAACGCTAGTAGCTACATTCGTAGACGATACTGCAATCTTAGCGTCACATAGTGATCCAGATGCAGCATGGACAATACTACAACAAAACCTGAATACAATTGAGGTCTGGCTAAAACTATGGCGCATACATGTCAATGAAACAAAATCTGCTCAGAAAACTTTTACGGGACCATCAGTATAATTTAAACAACATACCAATCCCACAACAAGACAGTGCAAAGTACTTAAGGATCCACTTAGATAGGCGTCTAACCTGGCAGACCCACATAATGAGAAAGAGAATACAACTAGGATTAAAACTTCGCCAGATGTATTGAATAATAGGAAGAAAATCCCGGTTATCATTGGCAAACAAAGTGCTACTGTATAAAGTTATCATGAAATCTGGACTTATGGAAGTCAGTTTAGGGAAAGTGCAAGCAACTCCAACTTGGAGATATTAGTGCGGCTCCAAAATAAAATAATCATCATCATTGCTTTCCCGGGTTAGGCCTTTGGGCCGGTTCTGACTCCAGTTGCCATCTTTTCCTTGGTCGTCCCACTTTCCGTCTTCCTTTGGTTTTGTAGTTCAGGGCTTGATTTGGGAGTCTTGTTATGTCCATCTTTTGCATATGTGCTTCCCAGTTAGTTCTTTGTTGATTTATTCTGTCTTGTATTGCTTTTACTCCTAGTTCATTACTTATTGCGTCATTGTTGATCCTGTCCGCTCTCGTGCAGCCTTTCACTGCCCTTAAGAATCTCATTTCGGAAGCTTGAATTCTTGATTTGTCTTTTACATACATCGCCCATGCTTCGCTTCCATACAGCAAGACAGGGACCGCCATAGCATTGTAGCACTTTATATGGGTTTCCTTCCTTGCTTGCTTTCCGATGTGTTTCCGTATTGTGCCGCACATTGCTTGCAATTGGGAGAGTTTATTTGTGATATCTTTGTTGTTATCATATGATATGTCGCATCCTCAATATTTAAAGTGGAAGATTTGTTCTAGATTTTGGTTATTGACCACAATTTTGGATCTTATGCGATCTTTCCTTCTGACGGCCATTATTTTAGTCTTTATTGCCGATATTTTGCAATTGTCCTCTTCTGAAATTGTGTTTAATCGGTGTACTGTTGTTTGGAGTTCATCTTCAGTTTGTGCAATGATTACGTGGTCGTCAGCGTATAGAATTGAGTTGATTGAGGTATTGCGATTTATGGGGATTCCGGCTGGCGCCACTTTCTTCCATTCTCTAAGGGTATCGTCAATATATATATTAAATAAGGTTGGCGACATACGGCAGCCTTGTCGTACATCTTGGTTTATATCAATACAATCAACTCTAGATGAGTTATCATCTGTGTCAATAAATATTTTTGTTATATTATATAAACTTTTATTGCTCTTATTAGATGGGGGGGGGGTATGCCTTTGTCTTCTAATAGTTTCCACAGTTTGGAGCGGAGCACTCTATCGAAGGCTTTCGTGTAGTCGGTAATAAAAGCCATATGTGTTTCTAGATTGTATTCGCGGCGTTTTTCATTTATAAGTTTCAATGTTATGACTCCATCTGTACATGATCGGCTTTTCCGAAATCGGTTTTGCTCTTCGCTTATTATTGTTTCAGCTATTGGTCGTAGTCTCTTTGTTAGAATCTTAGAGTAGATCTTATAACCGGCTGTTAATAGACTTATGCCTCTATAATTTTCACAATCTTCTCGATTTCCCTTTTTGAATAGTGATATCACTTTAGCAATTGTCCATTATTCAAGTATTGTGTGTTGTTTCCAGCAAATATTAATTAGGTGCAATAGCCTGAATCTTAGGAGTAAACCTCCTTTATACCTTTATTAGTTCCATGTTAATATTATCAGTACCTGCTGCTTTTCGATTTTTAGATGTTTTGATTGTCTCTTCTAATTCTTATATAGTTATTTCATCTATCCCTTCACTTTCGGTCCTTGCCTTGTTTTCCTTTCCATATTCTGTTGAATTTTCGTTGTGCCATAGCTTCTTATAATGTTCTTTCCATTCTTCCGTGCCAATTATGTTGAGTTCTATTGAGATGTTTCATTATTTTATAAGCTCTCGTTTGTGCTCCATGTACATCTTTTTCTAATCCATCTACATATTTGTCCCAGGCTTCGCGCTGTGCTTTTCGTATTTCTCTTTTTGCTATTGCACACTTGTTTGTAATCTATTTCTGCTTCCATTGTTCTATTTGTTAGAAGATACTTATATGCTTTTTGTTTTTCTTTAACTACTTGTGCTAAATGGTCATTCCACACATTTACACCTTTCGTTCGGGAGTTTTTTCTTCGAGTGCCAAGTGTTTCTTCTGCTGTCTGGTGTACTGCTGTTTTTATGTTACACCACTTTGTTTCTATGTCTTCTTCTGTGCTAGACGTAATTGATATGAATGTTGGTCTTGTTTTAGTAAGTGTTCTTTGTAAGTTCTATTTTCTTTCACTATTATCTTGGGTTTTACCCATCCAAATGGGATTTTTATTTTGCTCTCTACCAGAGAGTGGTCGGTGGAGATGTCATACCCTCTATATACATGCACGTCACTAAGGGGGATGTTTTGTTATTTGTGAGTATGTAGTCAATTAACGATCTATGTCCTCTAGCACTTCAGGTAAATTTGTTAATGTCCTTTTTCCTAAAAAACGTATTTGTAATTCTGAGGTCGTTAAAAATTGCAAAGTTCCTCAGTTCTTCTCCATTGTAATTTTGTGTGTTCTCCCCATATGGACCTATTATTTTGTTTACTGGTGTATTGCCAACTCTGGCGTTGAGATCTCCCGCTATGATTAGTTATTTTTGTTAATTTTATTATAGGTTTTTATAGAATTGTGCTGTTTCTTCCTTCCTTCCTTCTTCCGGTGCATACACTCCTATCAGCGTCAGAGCTCCTCATCAAATAATTAGGATGGTAACTGATGCTCCCAGATATTTTCCTAACTGGCTTCTTCAGGATGATATCCCCATATCCACGATTAAGCAGGAAATCCAATGTGCTAGTACAAAATACCAAGCAAAACTTCTCTACATATCAATAATCTAGTTTTGGCGTTACTAGATCGGCAATATGTTAAAAGACATAAAAGACACGACCCGTTGGATTTAGTTAACAGGCATTTGTCTGATTGGACAAATTGCCTATCTGTTAGAACGACATGCTGTAGAGTCAAGTACGAAGTACAATTAAATATAACTTCTATTTCAAAAAACGAGATTTATTAAAATGTTGCGGAAAGTTTAAAAACCATACAAATTTCAAATTAAAATTCAATATCTAAGCCTTCGGTGTTGAGAATTTCACAGCAAAGAACTTGCAGAAAACATCGCAGCAAACCGAACGGATCGCTTCAATCAATGTGGGTTTTACCTTTGTGGTAAATCAATTATGGTTAAAGTGTAACGTCTCACATTGTCTTTCTAATACTAAAAGACAATTGTACCAGAAAACCAAAAGTGTCCAGTCACCGACGATTGTTCTCTTTCAACTTGACGGATTCTTTTGTGGGCCGAACGCAAGAAACCCTTTGAATTTTTACCGACAGCTTGCTGTTGTCTCCTCGATTTTCTGATCCATTAATCGGGACACTTGATGCGCCTTGATTATTTCCAATCCGTAATTAATTCCGTTTGCCCCGTGCTAGCTGCAGTCTCGCGCAAATATTAATTTCTGGGCCATATTTTACGACCTACACGGCCCGAAATTTATGAACAGTCCGACGGTGGTAATCCAGCTTTATTGAAATCCACGGGTGAGAAATTGAAATCGCTCATTGAGATGCCCGGCCTCGATAGGCGCACCTGATCGGCTATAATCGGATTACATATTTTAAACTGGATCCGTTAATCTAATTTACGGAGATCACATCGCTGGCGAAATGGAACCGTTTTCTCGTCTAGAGGAGGAATTTTTCTCGTGCAGGTGAGTTCGGTGTTAGCGTTTAGTAAGGTTGTTGCCAGTCATACCAACACACTGTCCATTTATCAGCAGGATTGTGCTGTCAATACTCCACTGATCACCGTCTATAACACCCCCTTTGCCCCGCCACTGCACGCCCATGATTGAGCTGGTTTTTGTCACGATGCCCGGCTTTGTGTTGTCAGCCGCATTCTTTTGGGCATGTCCACCGTATTATTCGGTATTTGGTTAGGACGAACTTGTATCCAAATTGGAACTTTCCTTCGTGTAATTGATTAGTTGCTCTATCCATACACTGTAGCCCAAAAAACTGAATAGCTTCCTCCAATACCAGAGAAGGGTAGAATTATATTGTAAACATTTAAAAATGTCATGAATTGATTAATAATTCGTTTCGACTATTTAATGATCATCATCAAGTTATGTAATTAGCAATTACGGTTCCGCCTGAATGAATTAATTACCATCGGACTTCGTTAATTAAACAGTTAAGCCTAGATTTAACAAGAAATTTAGAAAAATTCTTCCTTTAACCTAAGCAGCAAGACAACAATATTTAAAATGGTAGTTTTGAAAAGTAAGGTTAGGTGTTGAACTTATTTGATATAAACTCAAATTTCTAATAAATTAAAACAATGCAAATGGAAATTTTGAAGAAATAATCAACACAATGGACAATTTTTGAATGAAAGTGAGGTTATGTATTCTTATGACATACAATCGAATTTCCAATCCGAAATTTTGAGAGATCAGTTTTATAAAAGTTAGGTTAGGTATTAAAAATTGAACATTCTTGATAAAAATGCAACATTTCATGCATTCAATGACGGTAAAATACAGAACTGAAACCAACATGGGAGTTTTCTAATAACTTATTGAAACTTAAAAATAGAAACAGAAACTTTTGTAAATTCTCGTTTTAATCTAAGCAATAAAACAACAATATTTCAAATGTTAGTTTTATAACAATTAGGTTAGATATTCAAAATCGAACTTCTCTGATATAAAACAAATTATTTTATAGATTAAAACACTGCAATGCATAGGCTCAACAAATAAGCAACACAATTGATATTAAATATTGATGTTATGTTTCACAAAAGTTAGGTTAGGTGTTAAAATTTGAACTCCTTCATATTAAATTTTTTATAGATTAAAAATGCAAATTCTGAGGACAAAGGGATTAAAATTGATGGTAAAATTTGGATGTCAAGTTTCATAAAAGTTAGGTTAGGTACATCTAGGTATATCTATGACATCAAATAAAATTTCTAAGCCTTCAGATAGCGGCCTAAATACAGAAGTAAAATTCTTTTGCGTAAAATTTCCAACGCCAAAATTTGGGGTTAGGTTATGTATTGAACATTTTACAATTTAGGTAAGGTTAGGTTAGGTATTGAACATTTTAGGCTAGATTAAGTTAGGTACTGAACATTTTAGATTAGGTGAGGCTAGGTACAGAACATTTTAGGTTAGATTGGATTAGGTATTGAACATTCTTGGTTAGATTAGGTTAGGTATTGAACATTTTAGGAAAGGTTAAGTTAGGTGTTGAACATTTTAGGTTAGATTGGATTAGGTATTGAACATTTTTGGTTAGATTAGGTTAGGTATTAAACATTTTTGGTTAGATTAGTTTAGGTATTGAACATTTTAGGAAAGGTTAAGTTAGGTGTTGAACATTTTAGGTTAGATTGGATTAGCTATTGAACATTTTGGGTTAGATTAGGTTACGTATTGAACATTTTTGGCAAAGTTAGGTTAGATATTGAGCATTTTAGGTTAGATTAGGTTAGGCACCGAACATTTTAGGTACAGTTAGGTTAGGTATTAAACATTTTAGGTTAGGTACTGAACATTTTAGATTAGGTTAGGTATTGAACATTTTAGGTTAGGTACTGAACATTTTAGATTAGGTTAGGTACTGAACATTTTAGGTTAGGTACTGAACATTTTAGGTAAGGTTAAGGTAGGTATTGAACATTTTAGATTGGATTGAAATAGGTATTGAACATTTTCGGTTAGATCAGGTTAGTCATTGAACATTTTCGGCAAGGTTAGGTTACGTATTGAGCATTTCAGGTTAGATTAAGTTAGGTACTGAACATTATAAGTGCGGTTGGGTTAGGTATTGAACATTTTAGGTTAGATTAAGTTATGTACTGAACATTTTAAGTAAGGTTAGGTTAGGTATTGAACATTTTAGGTTAGATTAGGTAAGGTACTGAACACTTTAGATTAGGTTAGGTTAGGTACCGAATATTTTAGGTTAGATTAGGTTGGGTATTGAACATTTCAGGTATGGTTAGGTTAGGTTTTGAACATTTTAGGTTAGATTGGGTTAGGTATTGAACATTTTGGGTTAGATTAGGTTAGGCATTGAACATTTTAGAAAAGGTTAGGTTAGGTATTGAACATTTTAGGTTAGGTTAGGTATTGAACATTCTCAATATAAAATTTAATTTATTATGCATTCAAGACGTGCAAGTCTAAAAATAGGAAACAGTAAAACGTAAAAGTATATTTTATGTTTAATTCCAAATTTTAATAAGCAAATTATTTCTATTTAAATTAAATGTTAAATTAGACGGTAGTTTAAAAATAGATCTATAACAAATTATTTTATATGATTTAAGAAAAAAGAATAAATATAAGAAAAAATTATTCAGAAAATATTTTCAATGCGACATTCTGTATTTAATATGCTCTCGAATTTCGCGATTAGAATATCGAAGTTTAATTAAATTAATAATTCAAATAACCAATTAAATTAGATAAGTAAGTATAATGAGTTGAATGTGTAAACTTTTAACAAGTAGGAAAATAAAACCATTACAAAGCCCTTAATCAACCTGAGCAAAAAATCCATGGGAACATAACCTCATTTGGAGCTTGCATTTATGTTAAATATTCAAAAACGTATGAAACACTCACCAAAAACTGGAGATTTATTTCTCCACAAAGTACTGTGATGGTTCGAAATAAGTTACTGAAAAAAGTATACCCAATATATATGTAAATGATGTTTTAAGATATAACAGATGTAATGTTACTTACAATTTCACCAGTTGTAACATATCTTCGTCGTAATTTCTATATTTTACAATTTTGGTATTTGTATATAGTTCAATATACATGTTTGCAGGATCAAGCATTTGGCGCCGTTACAAACGTTGTTTTTACTATTCAAGTTTTATTTGTTATGTCCACGGGCGGTTAGTAAAAAATGGGCAGTAACTATACGCTTTGTAACACAAACGTTTCTATCGTGGAGTTGTTTTGGTTTACACAACTACATAGCAACAGCATTAGATAACAACAAAGAATAATGGCAACCGAGAATAGGGGGAGATCGATGTTGGTATTCGTTTGCTATTAGTGCTTTGTAAAATACACTGCTGATTTGAACGTTTCAATTGGGAAGTAAAAGAAAGCAGCTTTAATTTTTGTTTTTGGTTATTTATGAAATATTGTAAGGGAGGGTTAGCCGTAAACCGGTTCTGGCAGTTGTTTTAAAAAATAGCGCCAAATCGCGTATAATTGCTATAGTTAACTTAGATAACGCTTGGTTATTTACATTTAAAAATGTTACAATAAAAGTACTCAGACCCTACAAAGAGGAGGAGACAGTACACGGATTGGCCAGCAGTCCACCAATCGACAGATAATATTAACAATTCGAAAAGTAAGCCACTCATACAGGGTGATTTCTTAATGTTACATTGTTTCGTAGTGTTTTTACTGTGGTAGTTGAAGAAAATTTATTCGACAAAAGTTGTATCTTGGATTATTTTGTATAACTTTAAGTGAGTGAGTGATCGTCATATAGGATGTTCGGTGGTAATGGGACAGCAGACTTCTGTATTTTAATGAAAGAACCTGTGTATAATTACATTTTAGATTGTTCAATTCGTACATTTTTACAATGGTAGGTATACGGTTTTGAGTATCTAAGAGTAACAGTTTTTAAAATAATTAATATATATAAATATATAAATTGTTTTTAAATGTTGTAACGGTCAAACTTCCTCTATACTTGTACAATATAATAAAAAAATAGAACTT
>JABXWE010042797.1:0-22988 GCA_014611495.1 Limonius californicus | reverse complement strand
GGGGTTTTATTCCGGGGGTTTTTATTCCGGGGGTTTTTATTCCGGAGTTTTTTTTCCGGGGGTTTTTTCCTGCATCCAATTAAACCATTTATGGAACACTTCTTCGAAGATTCTACGTAGTTCCGCTAGCGAATTTTTCTTTATAGAGACAATCGAGGCAAAAGGTCAGCCTTTCAATTTGAGGAATAAAAAAGATCTACTGGTGCTAGGTCATGTGAGTACTCAGGCTATAGAAAGACCGTTGTCTGTTCCAAAAACTGACGATTAACACCATCTTTCGGGTTACTTTCCAAGCATTGGTGTTTGTCTTCTGATAGCCTCACGAAGGCATTGCCTTAGTTCAGTATACTATTTCTTGTTCCTTGCGCAAGAAATTCATTGAAGACAATGCCCTTCAAATAAAAAAAAACTATTAGCGTCACTTGAACGTCTGACCCCACTTGCGTCGCTTTTTCTGGGTGGTGGGGACTCTTCAGATACCCACTGGGGCGATGATGTCTCATCTCCGATACTGATGCGTTTTATAAAACTGTCAACTTCGTTAGTTTGATTCAAAAGCTGTTGACTCACATCAACTCAGTTTGCTTTTATTCGTCACCCAAAAAGCGCGGCACAAAGCTCGGTACAATGCAACTCATGCCTATAATCAGTATCTGAAATGTTAACTCCTTCACATACCCCACAAACAGTTAAACGACAATCAGAACTAATGACTTCAGCAACTTTTCCAAAGTTCTCGACAGTTTTGAATCTTGACGGTCGTCCTGAGCGAGAAGCACCATCGACTAAAGTTCGGCCATCTTTGAACCATTTCTACCGCTCGTATGGCTTGAATTCGGTTTAAAGCCTCATTCTTAAATACTGTTTTTAACATTATAAATGTTCCCGTAAAGAATTTCCCAATTTGACACTATTGCATTGACCATAGAGGTCGCTCATATCTCCATACATACTAAATACTTGTTGATATAAACAGACGTGGTGCGATGACTGAGCAAAATATATTGTAGGGGAGAGTGGGGATCCTTGGGCACTTTTTTGGTAAATTGCTTGTGCAGGGAAATCAGTCCAATCTAGCTTCAGTTTGTATTCACCACTAAATTCGGGCGGTTTTTAAGTGTTATATACGTTAGGTTGAAAACTCTATACTTTTAGTTGTTTGTAGAAAACATAATATTTATAAAACGCTTGAAAACTGCCCAAGCCTCCCTACCAGAGGGATTTGTGGGCACTGTGGGTGGGAGCTTTGGGCATTAAATAACATACATGCAAATAAACCAGTTTAAAAGGTTGTTTATTAATATTATTTGTAATACATACGTAATACATAATTATGAAAAAATGACTACAAGGATCCTTAATGATTATTAGTTTATTGAACGAGCTATTCATTTCAAATTTTGAATGACCCATAGTGGTTTGTCGAACAAATACTTATAGCTTCCTCTTCTTGTCGACTTGGTGGGTGTGGGTAACTTCGTAATTATATCATTTTCGGTGACTACTGATACATCCTTTATCTCAGGATAGGAAAATGTGGCTTTGACTTTTGTGAGTCTCATAAAATTAATTGTAAAATCACTGTCTTCAATTTCTTCAATTTGACCAACATAATGGAATGTGGTTTTCTTAGTCAAAAATTTGACCAGCACATAATCACCTATCTGGAAATCACGATCAAGGCATACGACGTCATCTTCATCCAACTCCCCTTCACTCTGTTCAAATTCGTTCCATAGTGATGAAGAACCCGACGATACAGCTTCGTCGTCCAAACTTTCACTTGCAGTACTTTCTCTTCGCTTATTAGTCTTCCTTACCTTAGGCTTATGACAAAGTTCTTTTGATAATTTTGGATTTTGGTTTTTGTTAATTTACGCTGCCTCTTAGCTGCTTGTTCTTCTATTAAACGTTTTTCTTTCTTTCTTTTTGTATTAATATTCTTTCTAGGTTGTGCATTAGGGTATGGTCTCACAGTTTCTGGGCATAAGCAGGGTTGGTTGGCGGGTGTTAAAGCTCCATTCCGATTTAAATTGACACCAGTTTCATATACTTGCTGCACCGGTGGAGTAGTTGACTGTTCCTGGTCTGAATTCAACAAGACAGCTGTAGATTTTGAAGGTGTAGTCACATCTTTATTGCGAACTTTTACCATTATCATATTCTCATGAGGTCTATTTGTGACTTTAGAACTTAAGAAATCTTCGTCTGTGAAAATTTGCGAGTTTACGGGCCAAATGCCACTTTTCTGAAATCCGTGCTGTATATTTTTTGGTGTGAAAGCTTGAGGCACTGCTGCGGCAGATAGTTTTGCTATTTCGTAGATGGTGCACGTTTTTGCAGGATTCATAGAAAGCCAATCTATTAAAGCAACGTTGTAATATCGCTTTAATGGTTTAAACACTGTCGAGTCCAACGGCTGTACTTTGTGACTACAGTGTGGAGGGAATGTTAGCATCACTATGCCATTTTATTTGCACAAATCTAAAGCTTCTATTGATATGTGGCTTTCATGGTTGTCAAGCACAATAAGAACTGGTAGATCCTTCGACGGCTTAACGAATTTCAGGAAATATTTGAGGTATAAAACGAAATTTTGTGCCGTCATCCATCCAGATGGGTAAGCTACACCATCAGATCCAACTGAGGTACCGCTTAGCATATATGGCTTAAAGTTTACACGTGGAAATATATAGAATGGAGGTATAGAATTTCCAATAGCATTTATCGTGCAACATCAAGTAACCAGCGTGCCCCTTTCGGCAGATGTTATTTGGCCAACTTGCTTGCAACCTTTTACTGCTAATACCTTCTGCGTAGACTGAACGGTCGTGAGGCCAGTTTCGTCTATATTGTAGATAGCTTCTGGACCAAATTTATAGCGGCCCAACACGTTATTGTAGTTAGTAAAAAATTCAGAAATATTTTTTCGGTTGAAACTGGTGGCTCTTGACAAGCTTGTAGCCTCAGGAGTGCGCAACGACAAATTTTCGTTCCTGATCATAAAGCCCCTCATCCAGTCTTTCGATGCGTATTTATGTTGCTCCCAATTTTCAGAAACATCTTTTCCCATGGCAACTGCATATTCATATGCAAACTTTCTAGAGCTGAGTTTTCCCAAACCATAATGTAACTGCGAACATCTGATTAAATATTGCACAAGTGCTGTTTGTTCATTTGGAATAAATATCTGACGCGTTACATATTTATTCGATTGGTTCTGCAGAGGCCGCTCTAACTTTAGGTAACGTTGAAGAGAAATCTAGGTATATTATAATTCTTAGCAGTGGGCAGAATCTTAGCCCCCGCACGCACTGCTTCGATAGCCCTTTCGATTATATATAAAAATTTTATATAGCAAATAAAATTGCTGCTGTTTAAGGTATATTTTTTGACGGAAAAAAAGTATAAATGTATCAGGGCTATCTGCGTTCTTTTGTATCCTGTAAATAATTCTAATTACCAGTTTTTAATTATTTAGTATTAAATTATCTATAATATATATATACCGACTATTGCATTTGTTTATACCAGAATAGTATCATTTCTTTTTAATATTCTAAAAAAATAGATGGTGGTCTTAAATTTTTAGGTGGCAATGTATTATATATGTTGATGTGTTAATTTAAAAGTTCGGAAATTCACCGAACCAACCTCGTATGTCTATTCTATGCTAAGTAATCGTAACCGTTAAACTAACGTAACAGTAGGTATCTCTAACTCAGATGTTAGTTTTTATCAGTACACATATTACGACTGCAAATGGAACAATGTCTGTACCTTTTACTAATTATAGTTATAGATTCCTAAAACGTAAATGTGGTTCCCGTCTGCTTATTTTACGCATTGTTTTAACGGGAAAATGTTCCGCTGGCCGTATTTTCAAAGTACCTACAACATCGGAAAACCCAACATTTTTTTATTTGCTGAGGTTGGAAATTAGCTTTTATGTTGCTATAATTATTGGAAAATAAATTTCCTATATTTTCTGACACTGCTCATTAAAACAAACAACAAAAATGCATGATTGTGTTCTAACAAGTGTTTAGCCTAGTTAGATTTTTATTGGTGTTTGTATTTATATAAACGTATCTGTTCTTTGTATCTTAGTATCAGTATTTCTAATTGCCTGACCTTTATTGTATACAATATTGCAATATGAACAGTTTAATTTGTAAAGGCTACAGTTTAAAAAAAGAGACGGCTATGGGCTAGAGGTTAGCGCGTTAGACTTCTACGCCGAAGGCCCTGGGTTCAATTACCAGTAACGGAACATCGGATTTTTAACGGTCGTTCTCCTTCGCAAGGCAGTGGCAAACCAGCGAGGTATTCTCTGCCTAGTAAATTTTCTCTGGAGTAGAAGCGTTTAATATTTTGAATTATTAATTAATATGAATTTCAACGAAGTAGAGTCGCTATAAAAAATGCTAGACTCTCTCATATTAATTAGATCACTAAAATGGCGCTGAGGATAAATCACTCCTTCCAAATTTATGCTTTCTATCCCCTTGCCAATATTTTGTAACGACGTTTGACCAATACACTCAGTTATATACCACCTAGAGAAACACCAAGAAAGGAATACATAGAACAAATCATGAAGAACGCTGTATGCAAACGCTATGCTAAACTTCAAAGACTACCAGAAAAACGTCAAGAATGAAAATCTGCTACAAAGCAATCAAAATGATTGATACCACTGAGATATAATAAGAATATACAAAATTTTCATTTTGGTTAGGTCCCGAATGTAATAAATTCTGAAACTTACTTTGATTTTGATCGTCCTTTAAGTAATCCGTCAAAGCCAAAACATTCAAGTACACCCACTCAAAGATGTTGTACTTTCAATATCTTTAACATCTTATAATCGAATTTCCGATTGCAGCAAGGAAAGTACAGGTTTGAAGAATTTACTAAATCACCAAAAATGCTACAAGAAAACTATAAAATAAGATTGTTGATTATGCATTTTAACTGTAGATGATTCTGATTCAAATCATAAAACAGCACCAAAAATGTAAAAATGACTGCATGAACTCCCGCTAACTTATAATGCAGACATCTCCCTTTCTACAATTAGCAACTCAGTAAGGATTGAATCTGATAATTTTAGCCTACATGAAAAATGAAAATAATAAGTAGTTTTATAATTACTCCTCTACTTCAAATAATACTTCAAAAGACCCTTCCCTAAATTGTACTCAACTGATTTATTATCTATGTTAACTACCAAATACCAACACAGATATTTCTGCCTTGTGCGAATTTCTTAAAGTACACTCAACATAGGCATCTGTCACGGAATACCTCAACAACCAGCTAAACGTTGGCAGCCAAGCGGTTGTACATTTCATTAGCCTGAAACTCCCTGTATTGTTCATTAACCGACCCTGATAGATGAAAATGCGCTGCGTGAAACGTGATTAAATTTTCAATAGCTAACATTGCAAGAACCTTATTGCAAAATCTCGTTCCGTTTATCACGTCGCTGTCAGGTTATTTCTGAATAATTTTGGCCTGGTGTACGTGCAATTTTAAATCCTTTCTTCCAATTATTCTCCCCAGATAATTAACCGTAATTGTGTTCAAAGTAAACTGAAAAATATTGTTTTTTAAATTAATATCAACGGAGTAGCGAAAGGTTAATTATTTCCTTTAGCGAACAACAAATTAACACGTCACACTGAACGGTTTATCTAAAAGCTTTAAGCTTATGAGGCTTAAATTAACCTATTCTTTCATATCGAACAAGTAAACAAGCTGTTAAATTTCTTTGGACTAATAAACTGTAGGTTCCACCGCTTAGAAGTAAAACCTGTATTAAACAGTTTAATCCTTTGGGACTTGGCCAGTTGGCGCTGCATATTGTATGTGATTATCAGCACCCCAACGAACCTGTAAATTAGGATTTGCAAGTTTATGACCCTTATATAGAGCGACGTTATCCAAAGTGCAAATTGACAGTAGGGAATTGACCAGTTCCATCGTCGGCATTAAAAGTTTTATTATCACCATTTACAGCAAATACCAAGCAAAAACATATGATTTCGAAACACGAAAATTGTTATATATCTAGGTTTACTGAGAAGTTAAGAAGTCCTGCATCACACACTTATTTTTGTCATTGACTGTCTGTGTAAAATAGGCACTAAATAGTTATAAAGGAAACACAGAATAAAATTTGATTTACAAAGAAATGTCATTAAAAACATTATTCTAAATTACAAAAATTATGCATGCGATATATAATAAGTCTTAAAGCTCCAATCCCGCAAAACATATAAAATTTCCAATAATTTTAATATTATATGGGCGAGCTCGTGTTGTTGGTAATTCGGAAATAATTCGGATCTTCTTAGCATAGAATTTTACCAATTTTCATAATTCCTTCTTCGAAACACGCCAAAATCAAGCGTGAATAGGAAATTCTATTAATTGCGTTTTTTGTGTAATCACTTTTAGATGTGAGCGTTAATATGCTTTTCCGCAGGTTTTCTATTCAATTCAGGTCTAGGGATTGCGCTGGATAGGCCCTCGTGTCGATTCTGCCATATGCGATTTAACCAGTGTTACTCTACAGAAACCGTGTCAAACTCAAAGGCAAACCCTGCAGTTATATATTTGTAAAATTCAGGCACGCCAACTTCGCTTAATTTTGTCTTCAAAACTGAATCGCATTGGATCTGTCCATATGCATTTGATGAGGTACTGGTTCTATATTTATTGAAAAATTGAAAAAAAAACAAAGGAAACTTGTCTTCCAAAAATTCAATTCATTCCAAAACTAGCTTACATGTGAATGCTTTAACTTGGTCACATATGTTCGTAATGATCTGAATTTCCCTTGCAGTTTTAAATTTAAATCATATAAGTGTTATGTTATATCAACCATGAAAGATAAATCTTGTAAGCATACTATGTCAAAAAACAGGCCTGAGTCTTAATTTTTAGTTAATATTTTTTCTCTTATTACTCTGTGGTCACTTTGGGTGTTGAATTGGTTTAATGTGCTAACTAGCAAACTATTTGTTTGTTCGTCGATAAAACATAATCTATTTCATTTCTCTATCGTCCGTTTAGACTGATCCACGTCTATCTTGTATTAGCCTTCTTGTTGAAGAACGAAGTCATATTATACAGCCTATCTTGCACCAAGACGTCAACTAGCATATCACCTCTAGTGTTTCTTTCATCAATTCCGAATGTTCCTACATAAATTTCGGCATTGTTCTTTTTTTGGGCAAATTTTTGCATTAAAATCTCCTATGATTATAAGTACACATTAAAGTAGAAATCCTCCCAAACAATCCCTCTAATATACGTATTAATGATTATTAATGTTAGAAGATGATCCATCACCAAATAGAAGTTTCTGCAAGCGTACTCTACATCTTCACTATAGCTGCATTTGTAGGTAGCATTTATTTGGATGCTCACAAAAATCACTAATACTTTGTAGACGTTTATTGTAGACATTTAAACCAGGAGGTCAACGCGTTAAACTTCTACGCTTGTTATCTGAGGTTCAGTTTCTACCATCAGAGCTTCAAGTTTTCAACGACCATTCTCCCGCGCAAGGCAAAGACAAACTGGAGAGATATTCTGCTTAGTGAATCTTCTCTGAAGTAGAACTGTTTATATTTCTCATAATTTGGAGCCCAAGTTAAGCTGTAGATTCTGTACGCGGATGGTGGCAAAGATAATTCTTTTGTCTTTACACTTTGCTTTCGTTCGCGTACAATTGATAATGCATTAACTGTAAACAATGATTTGTTGAATAGCATTGATAAAATGCAGATTCTTTTAACATATTTTAGCATCTATATTAACATATTTTTTTATTTAATTAAGTTGTGAAGCTATAATATCTTCACACCAACACAACATTGTGTCACTATTTTGCAGAAAAATTTACATTGAACGTATTAGCGACCTGGTTGTTGACAAGAAACATCATCAACCTTGCGGAACAAATACCTTTACGGGACTAATTGGAGGAATAGAAAATGGGCAAATTGCTTTTACATCATATTTGCTGCGGAAATATTACAGACAGGAATATCAGCAAAGTAGGTGGATTATTAAATTACTTGCAAGAGGAAAAATTTATTATAGCACTCCATGTTATGGACATATACCGACTTCTAAAACAGTGTAATTTAACATACTCTACCAGAAGAAAAGATTATGAAACCTTAAATAATGGTAATGGAAAAGTACTTCATAAAAATTTAGCAAGAATAGTTACACAATATTATACTTTAGTTATGTAAAAATATTCCAGCTAGAAGGCGGCTTATGATTAATTAAATTATATACATTATACAGTATTGTTTTTAACTGATATTTTAAAAAATATATAATTAAAAAGGTAAGACTATTAATTTTCTTAGTATTATTTCATTAATTATACTAATAATATATAATTATAATAAGTAATTTCCCTATTCAAGAGACTGTGGAAAATTGCGTACAAAATAGCCAATTTGAAAATAAAACAGTAAGAAGCAAAAGTGTTCTTACTCAAACGGGATCCACTCTCCAAGACTGCAGCCAACCTAATTTTTAAAAAATTATTTACAACCTCTAATCTCAAAGTTAGAAAGTTCAGAAATAAATCTATTTATCACTTATGGACAGTTTTTTGTTCAATCCCCTGACAACTGCTTCAATATTCTACTTTGCAGAAATCTATACCTAATACCTCAACATGAACTCTCCCATTTCTCTGCTACGGAAATTTATGGCTTGTTACACTCATAATATCACGAGTATTTACTTACATTATTATTCTACGTACGAGGGGGTATTGATATCTAGGAAATAACCCGGAAAGTTTCTTGTAAAGAAAAGTTAATATGGTTGCTATGGTGACAACTATGATGTTTTATAAATAAATTGTCAAAGTTTGACATCAATAAGTTGAACGGTGATCAAACTGTGAATTATTGAAAACAGCATGTCTGCGAAAAAATGAAATTTGAAAAAATCGAGTTTCGGTCAATTATTAGGTTAATTCCGGTAGAGTTGGCCCCGCGGGAGAGTTGGTCCTCAACTGATATTTCGACATAGGGACATCAGATGGCCCAAGTATGCCCATTATGAAATAGTTTAGTTTAGCTGACAATGCTGCACGTCACGACATTTCTTTGGGGTCGTTACAGACGTAATAATTAAATAAATCCGTTTTGAGACGACCTAAAGTTTTGTGAATTCAAACGTTAAAATAAATATTGTATCTGCTAGATCGATTGGAATCATAAATTAAACGGACCGCAGTGTAAGTAGGTACATCTGATTGACATGTAACCTAACTTTATGCAGCGTTTGCCGCCTGTTTAAGTATTTCAAGATGGTCCATCTCTCCCATGATTATGGTAGAGTTGGACCAGTATTACTTGGGAGAAATGGACCGTTCACTATACCTATAAAATCCGCGATTTGTAAAATAAAACACAATAAAAACTAAATTTTTTATAGAATATAATTATGCCAACTGAGTACAAACGAAAAGGATCTTCCATGCGAGGGCAATGGTCAGAAGGGGACCTAAGACTGGCTATAGAGGCTGTCCAAAATGGGCAAATATGATGATATATGTGATTTGTGTGGGAAATATGCCCACAAAAGAAAGTAAAAATGTTTCCCTTTCTGGATTTAATTTCTCTTTTGTTTTTTATAATGTTTTCAGAAACTATGATTTTGTTTGTTTGATTATGTAGGAATAACCATCTCACCCGTAGCGCGTGGACCAACTGACCCATAGCATATGGGTTAGATGGACCAGGGAGCACTTTTCTTTTTTATTTTTTATTTTATTATATAGAAGCTATTTTTAAGTTTTGTATGAATTGTTTATTACAATGAAGTATTTGTTGAATTGTTCATATCTGTTTTTGATTTAATTCTGCATAATAATAAAGTTATGAATTTTTAAAAAAATGTGGTCCATCTCTACCGGACTTAAGCATTTATTTTTGAAAGGGTTATCGGACAAAGAAATTTTTGCTGATATGATTGAAACCTTACGTGATCAGTGTCCTTCATACGCCACTATTAAAACCTGGGTTGCGGAATATAAAAGAGGACGATCAGATGTGAAAGATGAGCAGTGAGCACCGCCCTGGAAGACCAATTTCTGTGACCACTCCGGAAAAAATTGATTCTGTCCATGAAATGATTTTAGAAAATCGACGTATTGGGATTAAGAATATTGCAGAAGCATTGCACATTTCCTATGAACGTGTGTGTCTCATCATTCATCACGACTTGGGTATGCGAAAGCTTTCGGCCAAATGGATTCCAAGATGCTTGAACGTTGAACAGAAGCGCGTTCGATTGATAACGTCAAAGGAAATCTGCCGCCGTTTTGCAGAAGATTCCTCAAACGTTATGAATCGGCTTGTTGTCCAAACAGTGGAAGCATGTTGGTTCTCCACTACCCAAAAAATTTCGTGTTCAAAAAATCGGCTGGCAAGATTCTTGCTTCAGTTTTCTGGGACAAAGATGGGATAATTCTGATAGATTATTTGGAACGGGATAAAACTATCACGGGAGCATATTATACTGAGCTGCTAACTAAATTACGTAAGAAAATTGTGAAAAAACGCCGCGGAAAACTTGCCAGAGGTGTGCTCCTGCTTACAAGTCGTTGATTGCACTGCAAAAAATTGATGAAATTGGTTGGCCACCCGCCCTATTCTCCGGATTTAGCACCGTCAGACTATTATTTGTTCCTAAAACTCAAAAAACATTTGAAAGGTAAAAGATTTTCGACAAATGACGAAGCAATAATATGTGCTGAGGAGTGGTTTGCAGACCAAGACAAAAATTATTTTTAATGCTTAGAATTACTTTATGAACGTTCTGCTAAATGTATAAGTCTTAAAGGAGATTATGTGGAATAAATAAAATTTTGTTTTGAAGTATTTTGGCATTTTATATGGTAGGCTAAGTACTTATAAATATCCTCTCGTATATTAGAATATTTGCCTGCAAATTGTATCTATCACACTTTTACAACATGTTTATTTCTATTTTATTATTCGTTTACGTCTTTTTCTAAAATTGTAGAATTTATTCTGCAACTTTTAGCTACGAATGTTGTTTTCTACAGACCAACTGTTACAGAGTAAAAGGGAGATAAGAGACGATGTGAAAGTGCTTGTCTGCATGAAAATGTAAATTGGTTTTCGTAAACTACTTTCTCGCAGATCTTCAACATATTACTGTGAAATATAAGAAGCTATAAGTTCCTTCCCACCCACATACAAAACTAGGAAAGAGCTACTCTATATAAAATTTTCGATTTCAAAAATTATAGGACATTCATTCACACTTTACAAATATGAACGTTTAAACCTTTAGAAGAAGTGTGTATTAGTGTTACTCACTATATAAGAGTCGGCTCCAGCAATTTATGTACCCAGTTAAAATCGTGTTTGTTCAAGCTGTATTCATCCACTTAAAATAAGCAAAATAACTAGGAAAATTATTCGTACAACAATAACACGGTTTACTTTACTTTAACAAAGTGAAAACTTATTCTGGCTTGGTTTAAGCAAAATTTCTTATTACCCATTAATCGAACTGACCTTATCTATTCCAAATTAATATGAGAGCAAGTTCATTTAAACATCCGTATACCATTCAATTAGCTAAAATATTGAAAAAGAGAACACTCTGTCGCGGGAAGCGCAAGTTAATTTTTTTATATAACGCATACACATACTTGAGCATTTGCCAAAAAATATTACAAATATGATTTAAAACTGCAATCAACAAATGTTCAAAAGTAGCAAATAAATTTTTACATAGATACACGTTCATCGATCAAATCTAAATCATCTATGTGAAATTGTAGGAGATTGTGACAATGTTTTAACAAGTTATCATCTTTCATATCTCAATCGACACGGATATCGTAAAATTTAGCAGTTCCACAAATACTGCCCCTCTGAGTCGCAAACAGAGGCAGCAGTTTAAATCTTATAATTGCATTTCCTTTTTAAACGGGCAGCAAAAACAGCCCAAGTTAAAATAAATCTTCATTTTGTTGCAGAAATTAATCCTTAAAACAATTATTCAAAATTTCCAAATCATATGATTTTTTAATAATCGCACCAACTGTACAAAAAAAACTGCGGATGGTTATTCGGTACATGTTCCTGGTCTTAAAATAGCCATAATCAGTGCCCGTGCAGACTAAGCGGGCTACGGGCTAGGGTAGCGAAATTTAAGAGACAGAATTATCACTTGAATTCATTTTTTACATGGACTAACTAACTAACTAATGATTTAATTTATTTTCCAAGTAAACGTCACTCGCACATCGAAGTTATTCGAATTATTAAACAGTAAGCTATTTATTTTTAAATTACAGTAAAATAAAAATCCTAACCACAGAAGATATAAATACAATAAACATAGATAACGCAAGCATAGAAACAGCCCCATTATACATACACCTAGAACACAATATAATGTTAAAATATGAAAACCAAGAAGCTGAAATAGGAAGACGAACCAGATTAGGCTGGGTAGCATCTGGCAAACTATCACATATCCTTAGTTTAAAAAATTAAATAGAAAACACAAGGCCAAAGTTTTCGACATGTGTGTTATTCCCGTACTTAGCTATGGCATGGAAACAGTAACGTTCACTAAAAGAATCATTCACCGCCTAAGAAAAACACAAACTGCCATGGAGATAAAAATGTTGGGAATACAGTTGAGCGACAGGAAAACTATAAAATGGATAAGAAAACAAGCCGAAGTTAAAGACCTAACCGAATTTATGACAAAACGAAATGGTCATGGGCGAAACACATTATGAGAACAGGAGACGAAAGATGGACCAAACGAGTGACCACCGCTGCGATGGGTGGACGATATTAGGAAAGTGGCTGGAAAACAGTGGTATAGACATGTACAAGACCGAAATTAATGGAGAAGAAAGGGGGACACCTACGTCCAACAATGGACAGAACGGGGTTGAAGAGGAAGAAGAGGAAGAAGCTAATTTTGGAAAAATTGGGGAACGTTTATTTTCATGGACGATAAAGCTCCTTATCTTACATAAAAACTGGTTAAATCGTGAATGACGACCAACAAACTCGGCACAATGCAGTGACCAGTGCGATCTTCAGGCCTCAATCCAATAGCCAATTTGTGGTAGAAAAAGATCAAACATAATATCTGTAAAAACCCACAGAGAAAAGACTAAATTAATTGAAAGCATTCGATTAGAAAGATTAGAAACTACACTAATGTCCATGTTTTTGGGATTTTTACTAGATCGATTAAGTAAACACCTTAAAGTGTTGATATTGACATTACCATGGTAATTGAATTATATTCTGCACTAACTAAAACAAAAACAAAACTAATCTCAGGTCAAGAAGAATACGAAAAGACACAATTTTGTAAAAGGAAAAGAACAATGTTTATCGATGAACCACAGGAAGATGATATTAATTTTCCTTTGCATAGTCGGGATGGATTTTGAATTAAAACATTTATTGTAATTTAGGCAAATTAAGAATCGAATTAGAAAAACGCTGGTCTGCGTATAAAATACTAAATAAAATTTTTGTATGCTAATTAATTTGCGAAATTTGGAATCGATAGATATTAGTACTCTCTTCGCCTACGTAATAGTCACTCAGGAGATATTGAAAATAATATAATTGATAAATGTCTGCATTTACATGTACAGTTACTCTGGCAAGATCATTGTAATTATAATTCCTATGGCCGTGGTAGAACTTGATGTCCAAGTTTTCAGGTCGCGTTAGCGCCTCCGACTTGAACTAACGACTACCACCGTAGTGGTACCCGGGACCGACGGCTTTAGTGTGGCTCCCCAAGCACGACCGGTCGCTGTTATTGTACCACTAAACAGGACACCCATTCTAATAGTAACTCGAGCCTGCGTTGCTTATCTTTGGTGATCTTTTTACCGGCACCAACAGCGCTTGGCTATGCGACTATTGGAAAATAATATGACGGTATCTAAAACTGACGTGTAAACGGTTGCGTAAAAATGGCTTCATAGAATTGTATTTAAATATGGACATTGCATTAAGAATATTTAAAGGTATGGAAGTCACCAATTGTTGTGTAGAACGTTATATTTCGTGTCTTAGAAGAATAAAACATTATTTAAGTACAATAATTTCATAGAGAAGATTTAATGCATTAGCAATTTTATCTACTGAATGCGATATATTTGAATCAGTGTCATATAACGATATAATTAGAATATTTGTTAAAAAGAAGGCAAGGCGTCGTGCTGTGTAAGTTTTAAATTTAGTTGTAATAATAATTAATCGGCAATTAAATTATTGCGATAAAGTCTCATTTATTGCAATTTTGTTTCCCAAAATGTGGTTTGTCATAAAAATTGTATTTATGTTAGTGTTAAATGTCTCTATATTACATACATTCAAAATTATATACAATATTTTCAATAAATATTTCATACTGTTTTAGAATACACCAATGTTTAATCCTTCATAATTTCTAATACATATTGTAATTACCGCACCTTGCTAACTTAAATAGAAGAACATATAGTTTCTGCAAGATTAGTATTTGAAACGATGGCTGTTAATGATTCCTTTCCCGAATACTAAGAACTTGTCCTACATAAACTAAATGTTTCTTTCTATAATAATTTATTGTATAGGTAGATTTTAAAATGTATGGGGCAGCAACAAGTTCATAGCCTATGAGCGGCAAAATCATAAATCCGTCCCTGCCTATAATGGTAATTTACACCATCTAACCTGTTGTCAAATTATGAACAATTTTATATTACGTAAATCGTACAAACCTTGAGAAACTTGATTGTTCATATTTTTCCTATTATATTCACCTTGTTTCAAAACAGTTTCTTTGAATAATTTCGACACTTCCTTCAGAAATGGCTTTTCTTCTAAAGATCAATTTAAAATTTTGTCATTCATCCCCTGCCGAAAAAGATACACTTCAAATAACGAGCAGAACTGATTTCTAAATTTATACTCAAAGCACTTTGCGGAAAGCTAAATTTAACGAATATAAAAGGGATATGGTATTTTTATTCTCGGAATATTGCTGTACTTACCTATATTGTATTGATTTAAATATAATGGCAATAAAAAAGAATGAGCGTTTCTTTATATATCCCTTTTATTTTTCAATAGTTCTAATTTTATGCGCGTCCACAGCTTTTGATGGTGATTTAAGATCCCCCAGCACTTCTAGAAAGTTAATTTTAAGTTAGAAATTTCATATTTTACAATTCGGGTCGTTTGATGCTCGTTTAGCAGGATTTCATATTCAAATTTTATCTTCAAGTGCTTAGTTAGTGGGAAACCGTATTTTATTTGAGGAATTGTGGAAACTAATTTTAGCGCACCCCCATGATGAGATAAGCGAGTGTATTGTGCACTATCAATTTATCTCCTAGAAAGTACAACACCGCTAAGTTATGCCTAAGCTCCCATCATCTATCTGATCAGAGCGATAGTCTTAACATCTCCAGAAAGTCGGATGCAGACGGTATTCTTGATACAAATTTATATGACGAAGCCCGGAGCCAAATCCTTGTTTCAGACTTCTGGATTCGAATCGTATGTCCTAAAAGTTCGCTTCTGATTTAAGTTCAGGCTGTACCAAGTAGAGTTTCGAATGTTTTGTTATTTCGCACTTAGCAATACTGCCAAAGTGACTTACGAAAGAACATAATTTATTGTCGTCGCGAATGCTACAATAAATACAGCAATTGCCGAAGTTTAAGTGGAACAGAAATTTCATCAGCGTTAATGTGCACCTGTTTCAGATCAAAGCTTAGTAAAGTTGTAAACAACTTGAGGAAACTAGAAACCTTCTAAAGTGGGACGCGCCTTTTCCTTCTAGAAATTATTAAAAGTTACTGTCGCGCTGATAATAGCAGCTTCCTGTTTGCTTCTCAGTTTAATCTTACTGTATACACTGCCTTTAAAACTTGAGTGAATAATGGTTAAATTACTCATTCTGTTAACGTGTTTAAACAACAATTTAACAACCTCACCGTAAAATCTGAACGAGGTGCGCCTAAAGGTTTTCTTATTCAATATTCTAAAAAAACAGCCGTGTATGCAGTACTGAAAATACAAACGATTACTAATTGTTGCACAATTGTATTTTGTTTATTGATCTGGGTAATGTTTGTGTTACTGAAGTTTTAAATATAACAAAACAACCCGACTCTGTTCCAGCGAATGAATGAACTGTAAATGTAGGGGGACGTAGGCCAAGCCGGAAAGATTTTGTGCATTAAGTGATAAAACTTTGTTATATATCAAGGTAAAGGTACTTTTATAAAGTAAGTTATAATAAACGTAATAACAGAAAAGTAAGGCCTTACAAAATATAACTTCTATTTTCTTTTGAAAAATTTCCATTTTTTTGCAAATTATTCCACACTGTCCCGCCAATGGGGCAAAGTGAAATTTACAATAGGGTAAAGTGGAATAAATCATTTTAAGCAATAATCAATAATATACGCTACGTCGGAGTCTTCGTCAAAAGCTGTACATTCCTTCTGAGTCCAACGCTTGCAAACTGAGCATGTAATCCAGCCCTCTCCAGGTTTGGATTTCCGAAATCATCCATTGTAAAAAAGACACAGTGATTCTTCAACATCTTCGCCATCACTTCATAGTGATTCAACTGGTTTACCATGTTTTATTTTTTCAGACAATGTTTTCTGTTTTAAAATTGATTTCTTTTATGTGTTTTTTGATTTTGCTACTGTTCCTGCAATGTTTTTATGTATGGACATTGTGTGATTATGGCGATTTTCCTTTTCTTTTGCTAGACTTTTTAAGAATGCAATGGAAAGTTTCAGGTATCGGTATTATATCCTTAGGACTGATAAATTTCGATGATCCAGGTATTTTCGATGAAATCATTGCCTGGTTTGGTGTAACTAGAGGTGTTGCTGACTTTAAAGATACCTATAGAAGATCCGGGCTCACAGTAGTTTTCAGCAGTTGGAGAAGTTGATTTATCATGCTCTTGAGAAACTACAGGTTGTGCTTCATCGGGGTTGTTAATAGCCAGAACCCTGTCTGTAGTCAGGCTCGCTAGGAAAACTGCCTCTGGAAAAAGATTATCATCTATGGGATAAATTCCGATTTGTTGAAACCCACTTATGGCACTTTAGGAGCAGAAGCCCCATGGCACGTTTTCCCAAATAAACGACCGATCAGTTGTAGGGGGCCTTGCTGGATTTTGACGTATCCATGTTTCACATTCTTGTATCTATATAAAATGTTGACAGCAGTAACATAAAGTCCATGGTTTGCAGACGATGAGACGTATGCGGGAGAATGCAAATAATATAAACATTAGTAGAACGGGCTCATTTACAGAAGGTTTAGAATATTTGAGGAAGGGGTTATACCACAGCGGGCAAAATATTTCTGATTGCATCCATCCTGAAGATACAAGAATACATTCATGCAATCGCGGGGCAAACCGAAATATCTTTCCACTATACCCCACACACATTGATTTCACGTTACCGCGCAACGTTTTTGAATTCACAATTCTAATCTACAAGGTTTTATTTCAATTACAACTTAAACGTGTAGTTAATATAGTAATATGTTTCACGCATATTGTGTGTGACTTTGGCAACATGAATAAGTGCCTTATGACTAATATGATAAAATATGTGCAGTATCATACTTACACTTTTGTATCCGTTTTTCTAGAAACGTGCACAGAAGCGGCACCACACATGCCATATGTCAGAAATTTTGTGTGAAGCCCCAGCACTAATATGGAAAATATGTGAATCATTTCAATTTGCCCGTCATTCCGCTATGCCCCACTTTCCTCTGTATACATACAGTATTAGATTATATACCTGCAAGTCTTTGACAATATTTTCTATTGCTCTTTTGTTAAGTTACTCAGAGCTAAATTGTACAAAACAAAGCTATACTTTGTGGTAGTGGTAAGGGTAATATAATCATAGTGCTTAGTCTTTCAGTAAGCCGTTTAACTACCCATAATGACGAGTTTTGCAATATAATAAGAAACGGTCAATCCCTTTGCTGCAGTTTAATGTATTAGTCAAAACAGTTACAAATCGGAATAACTACGTATAAACCTATGAATCATTCCGCTATACAGTACTTTCGTAAAGTAGTGGATAAATTCGATAAAACATTTTAGAAGGGTTTTCACAGAAAATCCTCGGACACGTCAACCTTATTTTTTATGAGTGCAGCTTTCCTGATAATTGTCAATTTTCGATCGTCTTTTGTTTTCGCACTATGACGTCATCGACAATTTTTTTAAATAGAATCCTATACTTTTGTTGACGAATTTGGATACAGCACATTTTTCTGAGTACGAAATTGTCAAAAACGTATGACCTTGAAGAGGAAAGTTTTCGAAATAATCAATTCCAAAGTTTCAAAAATATATGATAATATTATTAGAGTAGACCAATAATAATTTAAAAAAAGACGGTTTTAACAGTTGTTTGGAGTTATTTCTTGGTTAAATAATTAAATTTACATAAACGGAAAAGAATTGAAATTCTTTGCATGATCGGGTTTGGAAACAAGATGCGCACCCAAAGAGAAGTAGTTGAATTGTTCAATGCAACTCATCCTGATCGGCAACCCATTAGCAAAAGCATGGCAAGCAGAGTTGAGTCGAAATACCATGAATTTGGGCGTGTTCGTGATCTTCTTAAATCTGGTCGACCAACACCACCAGAAGACGAACAGCTTAATGTTTTGTTGGCAGTGCACGAAAATCAACGATCAACACTTAACCAATTGGCTTCTAATTTCAATATGGCATCGTCTACAGTCTACAAAATTATGAAAAAAGCGGAGTACCATGTATTAAACCTATTTTAAAAAACGCGCAAATAATAATAAAATTTGACGGGTTCGAGCTTTAAATATGTTAATGTCAAAACCGTCTTTTTTTTTCCAGCGCCTCCTTGAAAATTATTATTGGTCTACTCTAATAACTTTGTCATACATTTTTGAAACTTTGGGATTGATTATTTCGACAACTTTCCTCTTCAAGGTCATACATTTTGACAATGTCGTACTCAGAAACATGTGCTGTATCCAAATTCGTCAACAAAAGTATGGGATGCCATTTAAAAAAATTGTCGATGGCGTCATAGTGCGAAAACAAAAGACGATCGAAAAATGACAATTATAATATACAGGGTGTCTCAGAAAGAATGGGCCAGCGTTTAGTCATAGATTCTTTAGGTAAAAATAAACCGATTAAACCTAATATACCTTAGGCAGAAAGTCCTTCCTTAAGAAGTTATAGGGTCTTAAAGTTCAATTTTTTATTTTTTCTTTTTATTGTAATTTCCACAAATCTAAAGATATTTCTTTGAAATTTGGTACACATACTTAACATTATGTAGTACAGTCACAGAATTATTTTCATTAACCAGACTTGACCGTAAGAGGCACTTAACCTACCACTTTTATATTAGCTCTAACTTTGTTATTAGCAGAATATTTTAAAATTTTATGTTATTTTCTGAAAGAGAATTAAAAATTACAAAAATAAGGTACTCTTAGTTCATACGCGTAAATGCAACCGTTTGCCTTAAAATGCTTGTCCCAAGTTTTGGGCTGTAGTTATGACATGCAATTATCAGGTAGCCATGATCACAAAAACAATGGGTAGTGCTTGTGACCTACAGTAAAGAACAATGCTAAGTCAATTAAATACTTTGGTGTTATAGAAATAGTAACTTTAATTACTGTTTTGTTTACGATAATGCGTCGACATAACGAATGTGGAGGAATTTTCGAAAACACAAAAAGGAAATTAAAAATACTATTTCCATAACACCAAAGTATTTAATTGACTTAGCATTGTTCTTTACTGTAGGTTACAAGCACTACCCATTGTTTTTGTGATCATGGCTACCTGATAATTGCATGTCATAACTATAGCCCCAAACTTGGGACAAGCATTTTAAGGCAAACGGTTGCATTTACGCGTATGAACTAAGAGTACCTTATTTTTGTAATTTTTAATTCTCTTTCAGAAAATAACATAAAATTTTAAAATGTTCTGCTAATAACAAAGTTAGAGCTAATAGAAAATTTCAGTAGTAGGTTAAGTGCCTCTTACGGTCAAGTCTGGTTAATGAAAATAAATCTGTGATTGTAGTACATAATTTTAAGTATGTATACCAAATTTCAAAAAAATATGTTTAGATTTGTGGAAATTACATTAAAAAGAAGAAATTAAATATTGAACTTTAAGGCCCTATAACTTCTTAAGGAAGGACTTTCTGCCTAAGGTATATTAGGTTTAATCGGTTTATTTTTACCTAAAGAATCTATGATTAAACGGTGGCCCATTCTTTCTGAGACACCCTGTATAAAATAAGGTTGATGTGTCCGAGGATTTTCTGTGAAAACCGTTCTAAAGTAGAACATTAACCAACATTTATTATTTAATTAACACGAAGCACACATACTCGACAAATGAAACATTATTTTTTTTATTTTATCTAAATTTTGATTTCTAAATTTAAAGAGTTGCGATCTAAACAAAAAAAGTTGTAAACGACTTAAACAAATACCTAACCCAAATAAAATACGTGTGCAGTTGAAAACAAAAGTTCCTGTTAACTGTCTAAAGTTTGTTACTTCTGCTACGTAAATATTTAAAGCTTAGTGTGATTCTCATTTTAATGGAATAACTGAACTCGTGGACCACTCAACACGCTTTGTTTAGTAACTTCTTTTAAAAAATAATATGATATCATATATTTCCGAAAAGTGCAATAACTCATTGCATTCTGTGACTGCCTCGGTATTTATTAGTTTCAAGAAGCTGATATTTTTACTAGATATATTTTCTGCTTAAGCTATTAAAATAATCCTTAATGATAAAAACGTGATTTAAATTCATATCAAAAGAAACTGCCTAAGAATTTAACAATCAAGCTCCCGTATTTCTGCATATTGCACTAGTGAGTAGCTCTTACGAAACTACACTTACACTAAATTATTACATTTTATATCCTCTTCCCCTAGCTCATTGAAGTTGATTAATGGCTTTTTTTGGGAAAAGCTTCGTCCATCTGATACAATGCAGTAAAATACGTCGTCAGCAAATCTGTATAACTCGGTCATCTACATAACAATAATAATATACATGTAACTCCATTATGTCATACCAACACCTATTTAAAATACTTAATATATAAATTGGTAACATATCGTATCACTATTTCTTGGTTGGTGAACGTAACATAACAATGGATTCAGTACTTGTTATAAACACTACAGCGAACGATGTTTTTAAATTTAACCTGATTTAAAATTCCATGTGAAATTCTAATAATTTAAATAGTTACTGTTAATTATTTTATTAACTATTATAATAGGGACGATTGGTTAGTAGTGATGCAGCAAGAGAATGCGCCCCCCCCCCCTTCTAGTATTCCATTCAAGACGGAGGTCAATACTTGATCACATACCTCGCTATTCATTCCTTCACTTATTCAAGGTTGATCAAAGCAGTAGTCACATTTCAACTAAGAATAATGATCTAGTTAACTTTGAAACATAAAAAGTAAACATGTAAGTCATTTCACCTTGAAACACAAATAAAACACTGCTAGAAGTTGTAATATATTTTTAAAACAAGTGAGGCATATTATTTAGGTTCTCTGATGTACAAAATAAAGTAAGATGTTAAAAGTACCTATCTCGAACGGTACAGAAAACAAAAATATTAGTAACAAAATGCTTATGAGAGATCTGTGCTCAACAAGCGTCTCTAACTTATCAATTTGTTGCCAAGATAATATGTATTAGAGCGCAAGCTTCATTTTAAAACGTATAATGAGTTCAGTAAAGTCTTTTACTGAGATTGTAAACCCTAGAATTTCTCCTTAGTAATAATTTTCCATTTCTTGCAAAATGTGCTCAGCATCCCAGTCGATGGGACATATCTGCAATTTGGAGCTGTGTGGTACTGAATTCGGATTGAGGTATTTCAAAGATAAGTTAGTAGTAATCCAAATGTGCAAGTGGTTGTTGTTCTTTCTTTTTGCACCTAAGGATCCTTAGTAATTTAATACACCGACAAGAGATGCCTAGCCTATGTCCCGATAGCAACTCGTCTGTAAGTTCCCAAGCTCCAATTTCACAAAAGAAACACCGAACGACATCCTAAATTTGGTTGTGGAAAAAACCAGAAAGTGTAAATGGTGTTCAAAATCCACACTATCTTTAAAATGTTGTACATTATTTAAAAAAAACAATGATAATATAGAGCGTAGTTTTCTACACATATTTTAGTTTAGAAATATAGCTATAGGAAACAGAATTTAAGTATAGAAGTATATGGCAGAAGGAATTTGTATTTAATAATATTTGGAAACATGTACAAAAAACGTATTCATTAAAATCTAGAAGGTTTACAATATCACAAGGGTCCAGGGGTACAATAACAGAATCCCCGTCGAAGAGGGCCAACACTCGACTACTTACAGTATAAGGTTCAGGAAACTGATCTGCTGTGATAATTCTAGCCGGGTCCTCAACATAAACGCCACTTGCATCCTATGAGACTGACCCACACCCGTTGAAGAACGCCGCTTTAACGGATGACTCGGCTAGGGAAAATGAAAGCGAATTGTCGTATGCAGATGCGGTAGAAGACACGTTAGCGACCGCCGATCTAGATAGATAACTTCGTCCAAATATATCACTAAACACCCGTAGTTTGGATAGTATCAGAATTACATTAAACCAGAAGCTGCGCTAATTTAAGCAGGTCAATTGATACAAGTTAAAAAGACTCCAACATTTCCCTTATGTGCCTACGTATGCGTAAAAGAATTTACCCTGAATAGACATTACATTTCAGCAGCCTTGAAAATCCCGCGCCGACGTGCTCTTCCATTATCCTACCCCCCCCCCCCCCCCCCC